>CM046373.1:4766290-4805906 GCA_025413025.1 Ficus hispida | reverse complement strand
TTAAATAACAAGGCTGGGACTAAACTAAGAGAAGTAAAATGTCATACCAACCTCCCACAGATCATGGAGGATTATGGATGTTTAAAAAAAAAATTTTCCAGACCTTCTGTTGATGCGTGAAAGGTTATGTATATAATTCCCAGAATTGTTAGGGACCTTGCAAACCCTAACTTTCTATGGATTGCATGCATTTGGTATGTAAACAATGGGCCCTTATGTTAAGCAGGATAATAAGTCCATAATGGAGTATAAGAGATTCATAATTGATCATAATTAGTTCATGCATAAGTTGCACGATATTTGTTATGTTTTGTGAGATTAAGTTTGTACTTGCTGAGCGTAAGCTCATTAGTATATTTCATACTGTAGGTAAAAAGCTTGCAGCTTAATTAGTGGGCCATGTGGACAATGTGGTAACTGAAGGGGGGTGTGGGATACCACTACGCAAATTTTTCCGCAACCCTTTTTAAACTCTAAATAAAATATATATGTATATATATGTAAATGAGTTGGGTTATACTATATATGATGTTTGAAGACTGGAGTAAATGTAAATTATGTATGACTTCACATTTTGGTAAACAAGTAATGTGTATGCATGGAAAATTTACCTATATAGACTGTCTTTTTATTTGGTCTAAAAATTTTTTTTTATCCTCTAATTTTCAGTAAGCTTAAATATTTAAGACCGAGATTTAATTTAAGTAAGCATGGTAATGCACCTATGGTAGGTCGGGGCATTACAGTTATGCTCATTTTCAATTCAATATGCTCTAAGGTAATCGATCCACTTATGCTAGATTCGCTACAATCAGAATTGGTGATGACTTTGCGTATGCTTGAGAAGTATTTCCCATCAGCCTTTTTGATATAATGATCACCTAACGGTGCATTTAGTTCGGGAAGTTCAGCTATGTGACCGGTCCATTGAGTGGATGTGTCCTTTCGAAAGGTACATGAAGGTTTTGAAGGGTTATGTGAAGAACCGAAATAGGCTGGAGGATTTATAGTGGAAAACTATATAGCCGTGGAATCAGTTGAATTTTGTTCTGAGTATTGTCCAACACGGACCTAATAGGGTTGCCAAGGAGCGGGCTATTTACATCGAAAGGACTATCCGTGGGCGTTTATTCACCAATAAATCAAGATAAATGAGAAAAAGCTTGTCTTTATTTTTGTACAATGCTAAAGAAGTTGAGCCTTTCATTGAGATTGATATGACAGAATTAAGAGATGCAAATCCAAGAAAAACAAGATGTGAGAAGTGGATCAAGATGAACACAACCGAACATTTCGGGAGTGGATAAGAAAATATTTGCATATGAACGCTGGCGTTTTCCAAGACTTAATGAAGCTACAAGAGGACCGTCATCGATAGTTACAAGATATATATCGTACTTTGTCAACAGCTACTCCTTCTACACTTATGAAAGAGATGAGAAGCATCCCGTCCAAAATAGTGGTGTGACCATTTGTGCCGAGTCCATGCATATTTCATCCGCAAAGGATAAGGACCCAGGTATAAGGTTCCATGAAGTACTTTGGGTTATTGAAGATATTTGAGAACTTGATTATTACGGCTTGTGGATAGCCTTCTTTAAATGCAAGTGGGCTGACAATAATTTTGTTAAGATTGATAGTGACGGCGTGACAGTAGTGGACTTTAGGCTATTAGGTACAAAAATATCCTTTCATTATGGCGTTGCAAGCGGTACAAGTCTTTTACATAACGGATGCCGACAATTTAGAGTTATCTTTAGTTATGCCAATGAAGCTAAAAATAATTCAGGATGGCCAAGAAGATGTTTAAGATTGCACCGACATTCCATCTTTCACAAACGGATTGCCACCGGTGAAAAAGATTGATGATTTGGACGATGATACCTTACACTTGCTTTGTTTAGATGTCAAGTGGACACGTGTTGAGAAGACCAAAAAAAAAAAAAAACTTGACAATGTTTTTTTTTTTGTTGTATATAATTTATAAGTTGTATTAACTATATTAATTGTGCACATTATATTATTTATCTATGCCTTTGTGTGAATGAATACAAGAGCAGGAGCTATTGATAGGCTGGTTCATGCACAACATACAGGTTTGGTCGCCTATAGGATTATAGTTGAAAAAAAAAATTTAAAAATTTTCGGTCACAATACCACAGCGGTTTTTTTAAAAAATTGTAGTGGTATCTGATAAACCACAACGTTTTTTACAAAAAACTGTCGTGATATATGACTGGGAGTTTTTAAAAATGTGTTAAAATTTTGAAAAATTGAAAGGATACCACAACAGTTTTTAAAATAAACCGTCATAGTAACTTTTCTGGGAATTTTAAAAATGTGTTAAAATTTTGAAAAAATTGAAGGGGAATTTAAAAAAAAAATAAAAAAATTTGGCTACCGTGACGGTTTTGTCAAAAAACCGTCGTGGTATCATTTCCGGGAATTTTCAGAAAAATGTTAAAATTTTGAAAATTTGAAGGGGAAATTAAAAAAAAAAAAAATCGGCTACCATGACGGTTTTCTGAAAAAACCATCGGAGTATCCTAGATACTACGCACGTGCATGCGTTGGAAATTTGCTCCCTATATATAAAAACAAAATGAAAACCTCATTCCCTCCACATTCTCTCTCTCAATATACAAACTTTCCCTCCATTCTATCTCTTTGCTTGCTGTGCCTCCTCCTTCCATTGTCTCTCTTATTGGCTCCCATCTCCATTCTCTCTCGTCCTCGCCCTCTCTACCTCATCCCATCTCTCTCGTCCTCACCCTCTCTACCTCGTCTCCCTCTCTCTATCACCGCGACCAAACCGACCATCCCCTATGTCGGTACCGATCGACCCGCCTGTATCCACACTCGAGTACTTGGTAAGTTGAGGTCTCTCTTTCACTGCACGGTTTATGGAAGTGAATTTAGTTGATTGTAAACTTGATTTTCGGTGAATGTTGATTGTTGTTGTGATTTTTAGTGATTTTTTGACGAAAATATATCTTGATTTTGCATGTTAAATTTTTGCATACTACATGTTCGACAAAATGCCTCTTTGAATAAGACTTAGTTTTGGATTGTTGTACAATGGTTGGATGAGGTGACGGTTAACCAAATTTCAGGAAAAAAGTATTGTTTTTGTGATTTAAATTTTTGCATACTATATGTTCGGTAAAATACCTCTTTGAGTGAGACTTAGTTTTGGATTGTTGTATAATGGTTGGGTGAGGTAACGGTTTACAGATTTTTCCAGAAAAAAAGTGTTGATTTTGTTGACAGTTGATTTGGGAATTTTCCATCCAAAATCCGTCCCCTACATCTTTGGTGATTGTTGATTTTGGATGTGATTTAGATTGCTTTAAAATTACTTGGGCAAGGCACGGATTTGACAATTTTCTGGAAAAATTGTTGATTTTGTGACTTATATATTAGCATATGTCATGTTCAATAAATACCTCTTTGAGTTAGAATTAGTTTAGATTGAATTAAATTGCTTGAGTTATGCATGAATTTGGCAAATTTCCGGAAAATTTATTGATTTTGTGAGTTAAATTTTCGCATATGACATGTTCACTAAAATGCCTTTTTGAATTAGAAATAATTTTAGATTGAATTAAATTGCTTGGGTAAAGCACGGATTAGGAATTTTCTGGAAAAATGGTTGATTTTGTGATTTATATGTTAGCATATGGCATGTTCGATAAAATGCCTCTTTAATTAGGTTGTGTGTCATTTCCGTAATTAAGTAAAGTATATGTTTAGTTGCATGAATTTACAATAATTTAATGTATGATTTCATTTGCTTTTATGTGTTTGGGTGCCATGATTTAATGACAAAGTTTTTTTGTTCTTAACATGTTTCGGTGTAGAGTTATTTTAAATTGATTTAAAATATCATAAGATTATGAGGAGAAATACTCAACTCAAACTCAAATTGGAAAACCACGACGAACCAACTTACCTAGATTCAATCCCGGTAAAGATAGTAAACAAAGAGCAACTCTTATGAGAAGAGTCCACCTTGTAGGACAAAGGAGAACGAATTGAAGTTTCGTTTGATGCGAAAGGGCAACCATTAGGGAAGGAAGGAGATGAATTACATAGTTGGATTGGAGTGCTTACTCGAGAGCACATTCCCATTTGGATATATAACTTTAGAAGTGTCGATTTAGCCCCAAGGAAAGAAAGAGTGTGGGTGGAAATCGTTACTTATTTCACTATGGAGTTATCGTTTAAAAAACAAGCTTTTGTCAGGTATCATATTGATGAAGAAACTGTGTGGCAACGACTACCAAATATAGTTCTCAATTACCCCACCATCAGCCAGGATGATTGGGAAAAATTCATTGCATATCGACGTACCCCGGAATTCAAAAGACTATCTTAACAAGAAAGTGAAATAAGAAAGAAGAGCACATACAAATCAACCGGGGGCCAAGACTGTTGGACAAAACGGATCTGATATCAGAGTTACAGCGCAGTAGAAGTTTTAAAATTTTTATACCGATTCAGAAAAGAAGCTCATGATGCATATAACAATAAATTAAATTTATGATCAATCATACCTTATTTCTTAGATTCCGAAATTACTAGAGCGTTTGACCAACGTGCATTCTCTACTATTCTCGAGTTCCACATCTCAGAGTGTGTGTGGGCATACATTTTATAAATCCAATTCCGATGTTCCTCGTTGAGAATATGACCCAGCTTCTTTCTTCAAAACTACAAAACAGGAACCGGTTAATCTCCTATGAAAATTATCACTCGATTTAACCTTCCTCACAGTTTTGATTCAATGGAAGTTTCTCTTTTTCTCTCTCACAAGATAGCCAAATTTTATAACACATGGCACTTAGGTTGGAATTGTCCTAGCACTCAAGTGCTACAAAATCCTTATCAAGAGCATCGATCGCAGACGTTGGCGGTCGAGGTTGGGTTAGGATAAAACTATGTTTTTCAAAGTTTAGGATGATAAGCAAGTTCCTTTTCCAGTCATTAAAATTCTTGTCAGTTAATTTGTTTTGCGTAAGTATCACAGATAAAGAGCCTGACATTTTAATCTATAATAAGAAAACATGTAATAAGTATGAGCAAACATTCTATCAGTTTATAAAATATGGTTTTGTAATGAAACAAAAAGATCTATATGCAATCTAAATATTCATGTGTAAAACCCTTAAAACACAGACCTTACAATGATAATTCCTAGCTTCTGCTTTCTAAGCTACCGAGGGGTAGTCATAAAATAACTAGCCAAAAATACGGATCCCCTCTGATTAATACAGATTCATCTATGGAGCAAACTTTATTAAATATATATTAACTATTGTTTATTTGGCCACTACTTTATATAATAGAGCCTCAAATGAGGGTTAATAAATAAAGAAGCATGAGTGTGTAACCGCTGTTTCCAAATTTGAATCCATATTTTACATCCGCCACCGAGGGATGATCTAAACATAAAATATGTCCAAAATTATTATCCTTTCAGAAATCCAAATCAGTGTGTGCTCTAGGTAAGACACATATCCGAATGGAATTCTCGGGTCAAAACCGAGTAGCAGGCACTATTATGTGTAACTATTGGACTAACGATGGAAGTCGTAGGTCTCAGTGCATAAAACCTTTTCCCACTCAATCTTTTAAATTAGGATTTTTTTTTCATGCATAAATAATATTTATTGAGTGGCACTCCCTAGTCTATATGGCATGTTATCAATACACCACGAAATAGTATAACATATTCATCTAGCAACACATCATCCATGGTTTGCAAAATATGTAAATAGCTATGGATCATGATTCCATCCTAGAGAAAAGAAAATTGTAAAATTTACAAAAATTAACCGAAACATATATCCTTATATCCATGCCATGTATCCTTCTTCAATGTGTCTTCTTTCTTCAATGTCACATCTTTTTAAATTTAAAATTCAAAAAGATTATATGTAATTTTTAATTTTAATCAAAATTACAAAATATCAAAATTTAAATAAAAATCCGGTTTATTAAATTTTAAAATTCAAAAAAATTTGAAATTTCCAAATTTCAAATTTAAATCACAAAATTTAAAAATTCATAATAATATCCATTAAATTTAAATTTAAATTTTCAATTTTGATTTTCAAATTATCAAGATCACATATCATTGAAAAATTAAATTTTCAAAAAGAATTTTACAAAAAACATTCCTATGCTGTTTCCGGCTTACAAAAATTCTAGGAATTGAAAGAACGACATAGCGGTGATAATATACCGTATCTATTACACTTTAAAAACCTAGATACAAATTCTAACCTCTATGGAATCATGACCGGCAAAATTGAACAAGCATCATATATTATAAAAATAATATAAAGTATTTATTTATCCATACATCCATTCATAATATATTTAACATACACAAAATAAAGTAATATATTTATCCATATTCTCGTTGAGAATATGATCCAGCTTCTTTCTTCAAAACTACAAAACAAGAACCGGTTAACCTCCTACGAAAATTATCACTCTGTTTAACATTCCTCACAATTTTGATTCAATGGAATTTTCTCTCTTTTTCTCTCTCACAGGATAGTCGAATTTTATGAAGTAGAAGAAACCACAATTAGTTTTCTCTCACTCCCAAAAAACGTTTTTTTTTTTTGCCTTAGTAACAATCACCAAAATGTTTTTTTGTTTTTCAAGAATTCCTAGCCTTTATATAGAAGTCCAATCCTCTTTCAAAATTTATCTCCTTCTTGAAAAATAATTAATAATTATTTTTCCGGATAAATTTTTGAACCAAAAGATCATACAATTTTAGGGCTAGATTCATTGAACCTAAAATCGTTTTTCCAAGGGGAGATATATCCCTTAAAAAATTCGGCCACTAAAGAAATAAATGTTGATTGGTGGTTCAAATTTTATATCAAGAAACTAGACTACTCAAAAGATCCTAGTCCTATCAAGATTTAAATTTCTTTTAAACCTATTCGAATTTAAATAAGATTCACTTATTTGAATAAATATTTTCCACAAACATTATCCATATTAATTACTTTAAATCAATGAAATATTTCAAATTTTCTTTCCTCACAAAAAACCGTGCACCTCTTTTAAGGAAAGAAAAATCCATTAAATAATCTCTATTATTTAAATCAATTAATAATTTAATGTTAGGAATATATTTGAACAATTTTGAAAAAAAAAACTTTCTTCCCACCACTCAATTAAAAACCATGTACCTCTTTTAATTAGGAGAGAAAAATGTTGTTTTCCAAAATTAAATAATTCAAACACAATCTTATTTCCAAAATTCAATTAACCAATCACATGTTGACAAATCATATTATTTATCTATACAAATTTCACATGTCCAATCCTTTCCGGATTGCATATTAGAGAGTGCCATGTCTTAATAGACATTATTAAATTCTATTTAAATTTACCGATCTCATTAAGAACAAATCCCGAGATGCTATATGGAACTATATGAGCTAATAGAGGGACCCGATGGAAATATATAAAAAGGCTCCTATAATTGTGAAAAATTAATCCCAGATTAATTATTCATCAATTATCAACTTCAAAACTATTCCACTAAAAGTTTGAAGCTGAACTCCTATTTACACACCATATTACGAAAGCTCTCTCACGTAGTGCTTCTTCTATGATTTATTCATCGCTTGCTTAATCACCATATGTTATCCATGATTAAATTAAGGACTTTTTCCATTTTACCTTTTTAATCATTTTAACTTAAAGTTCCATTATTCTCTATTGAAAGAACCACTAATTGTAAAACCATACAATTGGTAAACCATCAGAGAACACAAAGTAAACCGATGGCCAAGATCTTGTTATAATATCTTTCAATCCCCGAATAACGCCTTTAAGTATATAATATGTACTATTGTTAAGATAGCTATGGATTCCATATCTATAAATCTTGATTTCTCCATCCATAAGTTATGCATCCAAAACACAAGTATATTGACCATGTATTGATAGCGTCTCACCTGCAGTGCATTAAAGTACATAAGTCATGGATACGAACTCAAGTAATCATTTCAGGATTAAGATTAATGTAGGATGATAATCAAAGCGTCATTAATTCTTATAAACAGAATTATTAAACCAAATCAATTGACAGTTTAGGTCCAGTCCAATGTCATACCTCAATACTGGTATACATTAAAGTTTCTACTCGGAACCTATCCGATGGTTAAGATAAACCATCCCTCTAAGGAAGTAGATAACCTTTACAATCTTATCATGAATAAGATCCCCAAATCTTATTCCATCGATTGCGGACTATTTATTTTGACTGTTATTAAATTATCACGTCTTCTATTTATACCCCGTATATATATGGTAATTCGACATATTACCAACAGCCAAGGAGTATTTTATGTTTGCTCAAAATAACCATATAATCAACAAATGAAAGTAAATAGGACACAACTTATTAAACATGAATTGTAACGACCCGCCCTTACGTATGCCGTTACAGTTACTTATCTTACATGCTATCTTAACATACTTACTTTCAATGATGGAAAATATCTTACATATTTTTTTTTCTTTTTCTTTTCTTTTTAAAACCATTTGAGTAAAAACTTTACTACTTACTTATTTACAACATACATAATACTTATTTAGTATTTACTTTTCAAAACTATAGTGACGTAAAATAACTTGTACTTAACTAATATTTACTTATCAAAAGTATCGTAATCATAAAATAACTTTGTACTAAACAAAGCATACACATATATATTTCAAAACGCGTAGCAGTCTCCATTCCCACGTTTCACAGTTCGCCCTGCCATGCCTCACCGGCTTGCATCAAGAATTGCCAGTAGGAAGCTTACCTACAGCATAAACGTAAGTTGTGAGCTTTGGCTCAGCAAGTACAACCTTGAACCCGCAAAACAAACTTAATAAAGCAATGCATGAACCAATTATGCTTTCATTTTTGCTTCCATAGTTTTGGGCCCCTTATAAGTGTACGTACCGTGGCGCGTAGTCATGGAGTGGTTGGGGCGGCCAGCCCAGTCCAACTCAAACCATGAACTAAACCTGACCTAGAGCAGGTCGGTACGACACACTATACTTAAAAAAAAACCTTTTCTTAAAACAGTTCTTTCTTAAAAACATAATCTTCTTCTTACCATATGATTTATTATTTGTGAACATGCTTCATGATGTCACAACAATAAATATACATCATATAATAAACATACATCATACATATCACATAAATGCATGATCTTTTAAAAAACATGCAAGGTTATAAAACCAATTGCCTATGCTGTAGGCAGAGTTGTACTTACAGGTTTCGCTATATCCTGGGTTTTGTCGTTCCGACAGGTTACCTCAAAAGGTTACCTTCCTGTTTTCAAAAAGGGAAGTAAGATAAGAATCATCCTATCTTACCTTAACTTACTTCATTAAATGTTGGTACCCTAACCAACATTCATCTGTGACCTTAGATATATGTCCCCCTCATAAGCTTAATAATAATCCTTGTTGGTTACTAAGTGTAACCCTAGGGCACAAGCCCTAATGGAAATCAAACAGTATCCTGTTTGATTTCTTAATGAACTTTGGGCTTAAGGCCCAATGATCTTGATATGGGTACAATATTAGGTTACTATGAGTAACCTTAGACCTAGGCCCATATTGGGCGACAATTTAAAAAGCCTGTTGGGCTTCTAAGGCCTAATAATTAAGGTGGTATCCCTTAAGATTACCTTACATAAATCTTGGACTCAAGGCCCAACATATAACCTTTGGTTCTTAATTAATTAGGCCCAATACCTTGAGTAACCTATCCAATTACTAATCATCTTAGATTAGGTTACCAAAAATCTTATTTTTCTTAATTAATTCATTTCTTGCTAAACTGAGTTTAATTAATCATTTGAAACTGTTTTTAAATAAAACTGTGTTGGTTTGGCAAAAATTTGCTGAAAACAGTTAAATTGGCAGTGCATGTGCAGGAATTTCTTGTGCATGCACTGTTTTAAAATTCTGAATCAGAGCTTGCTCTACTGATTCAGTTTTACATTAAAATCTGTTTGGATTTTGAAAAACTTTTCTTCATGAAAGTTTTAGATACTGAAAAAATCTACAACTTTCATGTTTTGACAAAAATCCAATTCTGAACTTAACTCATACTTTTTCTTTATTGAATCTTCCTGGCCGTGCACATATGTCTGGGCAGTCCAGGCACGGGTTTTTATAAAAACGAAGGCCTTTGGAGCCTTATTTTCAAAAATTGTCTATGGTTTCCCCTAGAATTTTCAATTTCCTACAACTTTTCAGTTTTGAGTTTTTTCAAATTCTGTAATACCTAGATTTCTCGATGTTACTATTTTTTTTTAAAAGGAATTAAATGAATACCATAGAGGTATTATTGAAAGAGAAGCTCGGTTAAGAGTTCTCTTACATTTTATGAGTTTTTAGATCAATAAAACTCAAAAATGGACTATGTAGATTAGCAACGGACCTTTTTAGACAAAAAGGGACGGAAAAGTGCATGATTATACGAAAGTCAAACTTTGATAAAAAAAAGTCAACTTTGACCAAGAAAGTCAAAGTTTAACCAAGAACGGCTAAAGGAGTAACTTTGCAGTATTTTGAAATTAAGAACACTGAAAAAACTGTGGTTACGGTTGAAATAGTATGAATAGGCTTTAAAAACCCCTTAGAAAATCAAGCACACCTAGTGGAATTTATAGACAAAAAAGGGCTCGGAAGAATAGGAAAAAGTTTATACTGTCCAATTTTACGCAGATAAATTTTGGACTGTAGTTAAGTAAAACAGTACTGAATTGTACTGTGTATTAGTAAAAACAGTATTAGAAATATCTGTGTAGCACAAAAATGGATTATTTTAGAGAAAAATAGCCAAACAAGGCCTTAGGATGACATCATATTTATGACATCATCCTTATTTGGAATTATGACATCATAATTCCATGAACCAACCATTAGATGCCATGTGTCTTGTTCTAGAACAATTTTGCCTTGCTCACCAAGGGGGATGGCCGGCCACCTCATGGGGAATTCTCCAAATTTTCAAAAAAATTAGGGGTCAAAGTTGAATTTGTGAAAGTTCACCTTTGCCTATAAATAGGGGTGGTCCTTGTTCATTTTTCACAACTTGTAGTCAAACTCTTGCCATTTTTTCTGCCATCAAAACCGAGAGAGAGAGTGAGAGGGAGCCAAGAGAAAAACTGAAATTTTGCTTAAACCAAGCTTAGGTTAGTTTTCGGTTTGCAAAGGAAAGCTAAGGGGAGAGTTTGAGAAATTTTCCAGCCTTTTTCTAGGCTTGCAGCCGACTGTTAGGGTGCAGGGAAACCAAGAGGGAATCCAAAAATTTTAAGGGAAAGAATTCGGGTTTGTTTCATCAACCGAAACCAAGTTTTTTGAGACCATTTTCTTGGTCTAGGGCAGCCACGGTTTTTGAGCTAAGGAAGGCAGAAATTTTGTGACCAAAACTTGACTTTGGTCCAAGGTAAAAATCTAGAACCCTAACTCTTTTATTTGAGTTCAAATTTTAAGATTTAAGGTAGTTCAATTTGGTTGTAAGGACATAAGTCCATCTTCCATTTATTGCCCTAACTAGGTTGTATGTGCTTGATTTGTAGATCTAAGGGTGTATGGCTTGATTTCTTGCATAAGTTGTGCTTGTGTATGATTGATTTTCATGCTTGATGCTTAGGGTTGTGTGTCCCATGATTTATGGCCGAAAATCTGCCCTAGGCAGTGTATGTTGGATTGTTTAGTTTAAGGGTGAATGTTGATGCTTGGTTGATTGTATGCAAAAAGTTAGAACCATGCAAACCTAGGTTAAGTTAATACGGGTTTTGGTTTGCATGGGCACGTTTGAGTTGCATGTTGGTTCATGTGGGACGTTAGAAAACGCTGCATGTATGCTATCTAGGCTCCCGCGTGATCGGTCGAGTTAGAATCCGCGAAATAGGACGTAAACTGGACTTAACAAATTTAAAACCGAAAACTGCCAAGTTCGGATGTGAACTGCCCAGTTTCGGGAAAATTGATGAGTTTTTTTTATCCTTTAAATGTGGTGCACGGATTTTTGAGGAAGAAAAATTCAAATATTCCATTTATTTAAATTAATTAATATGGTTGATGTTTGTGGAAAATATTAATTCAAATGAGTGAATCTTATTTAAATTCAAAAAGGGTTTAAAAGAAATTTGAATCTAGATAGGACTAGGATCTTTTCACTAGTTTAGATTCTTGATTTAAAATATGAACCACCAATCTAGATTTATCCTAAAGTGGCCGAAAATTTGGAGGAGATTTCCTCTTGAAAAAAACGTTTTTAGGTTCAATGAATCTAGCCCTAAAGTTGTATGATCTTTTGGTTCAAAATTTATCCAGAAAAATAATTATTAATTATTTTTTAAGAAGGAATTAAATTTTGAAAAGGATTAGACTTCTATATAAAGGCTAGGAATTCTTGAGAAACCAATTTTTGATAATTTTCAAGGGGGAAAACGTTTTTGTGAGTGAAAGAAAAAATAATTTGGGTTTCTTCCACTTCATAAAATTCGGCTATCTTGTGAGAAAGAAAAAGAGAGAAAATTCCATTGATTCAAAACTGTGAGGAAGGTTAAACCGAGTGATAATTTTCATAGGAGGTTAACCGGTTCCTGTTTTGTAGTTTTGAAGAAAGAAGTTGGATCGTATTCTCAACGAGGAACATCGGATTGAGAAGGAGGGATCTAGACTTCGGAAAACATTACCGGTCGCTTGGATTCATAGAACGTGTGCCCACACACACTCTGAGATGTGGAACTCGAGAATAGTAGAGAAGACACGTTGGTCAAAAGCTCTAGTGATTCCGGAATCCGAGAAATAAGGTACGCTTGATCATGCATTTAATTTATTGTTATATGCATCATGAGATTCTTTTCGAAACGGCATAAAAAATTTTAAAACTTCCGCTGCGCCGTAACTCCGATATCGGATCCGTTTTTTCCAACATCTATCATGTTTCCCCCTGTCATTCCCGCCATAGGTGCTATAACAAATCTTCTAATCTCGGGAGGTAACCCTTCCCATTGCAAATGAAATGCCTGCAGCTTTGGGCTGCCTAAATCTTACGGAATGTGGGATAACATTGTAACGACCTGCCTAACGTAGGCTGTTACAGTTATATATCATACATAACTTACTTAACTTATTTAATCTTGGCGGAAATATGGACTTATTTTTATTTTTATATTTTTTTAAACAACTCAAAGTTAAAATCTATTTCATAACATACTTATATATGTATACATTCATACTAATGTACTTCAGAACTGAAGTACCATCTTACATATAACATAAATAATAACTAATACAATAAGATGCGTAGCGGTTTCCATCCCACGTTTCACATCTTGCCATGCCAAGCCCCACCTTCTTGCATCAAGAATTGCTGATAGGTTGCTTACCTATAGCATAAACGTAAGTCATGAGCTTTCGCTTAGCAAGTACAACTATATACCCGTAAAACATAACTTAACATAGCAATGCATGAACTAATTATGCTTTATTATGCTTTCTTGGTTAGCATATCTTTGGGCCCCTTACTTAACATAAGTATACGTACCGTGGTGTGCAGCTATGGAGTAGTTGGGGCGGCCAGCCCAGTCCAACTCAAACCATAGACCGAACCCGACCTACGAGCGGGTCGATACGACACAAGGCAAGCTCGCTTGCCATCATAAACTTATCTTACCACTTATTCTTATCTTAGAACATATTTAAGAAACCGTTTCATACTTGAAACTTGGTTTTAAACTTATCATATGAATTAGTGAACATGCTTCATGATGTCACATCATAAATCATAATTATATCCTAACCATATCATAATCATTTCATACATCACATCATAGCATAGCATACAACACCTCAGGCAAGTAACACCCCAACAAGTCTATGCTGTAGGCGGAGTTGTACTTACCTGTAATGCTATGTCCTAAGTTTGGTTGCTTCCAATCAGGTCACAACAACAGGTTACTGCCTGCTTTTCAAAAAGGGCATAGGGTAAGGATCACCCTAGCTTGTCATAAATCATAATCATAAAATATTGGTATCCTAACCAACACTTATGAGTAACCCTACTTGTATGTGCCCTCACACACACTAATGATAACTTACTTGGTTACTATATGTAACCTTAGGACTTAGGTCTTAACTGTATCTTATTAGGTTACTTCGAGTAACCCTTAGGTGTAAACACAACTTATAATAGAACAAAGTCCTATTGGGTTACTAAGGCCCAACTTATAAGATTGTGACCTAGTAGGTTACTATTAGTAACCTTGGGCTTCAGGCCCAACCCAATATCTTGGTAACCTATCGGGTTACTAATGGTAATTATCTTGTTACCATGTTCTAAGATAATTTTATCCTGTATAAAAATTGGTAACCAATATGATGATTAGTCATCTTACTATGGTCATCTTCTTGTTACTATGTCTAATAATTTTGGCCCAAATAATTGTTGGAAAAAACAGATCCGATATCAGAGTTACGGCGCAGCGGAAGTTTTAAAATTTTTATACCGTTTCGAAAATAATCTCATGATGCATATAACAATAAATTAATTTCATGATCAAGTGTACCTTATTTCTCGAATTCCGGAATCACTAGAGCGTTTGACCAACATGTCTTCTCTACTATTCTCGAGTTCCATGTCTCAGAGTGTGTGTGGGCACACATTCTATGAATCCAAGCGACCGGTAATGCTTTCCGAAGTCTAGATCCCTCCTTCTCAATTCCGATGTTCCTCGTTGAGAATATGATCCAACTTCTATCTTCAAAACTACAAAACAGGAACCAGTTAACTTCCTATGAAAATTATCACTCGGTTTAACCTTCTTCACAGTTTTGATTCAATGGAATTTTCTCTCTTTTTCTTTCTCACAAGATGGCTGAATTTTATGAAGCAGAAGAAACCACAATTGGTTTTCTTTCTCTCTCCCAAAAACGTTTTTCCTCTTGTGAATGATCAAAAATTTAGTTTCTCAAGAATTCCTAGCCTTTATATAGAAATCTAATCCTTTTCAAAATTTAATTCCTTCTTGAAAAATAATTAATAAATATTTTTCTGGATAAATTTTGAACCAAAAGATCATAGAACTTTAGGGCTAGATTCATTGAACCTAAAAACGTTTTTCCAAGGAGAAAATCCCCTCCAAATTTTCGGCCACTGAAGGATAAAACTAGATTGGTGGTTCAAATTTTAAATCAAGAATCTAGACTAGTGAAAAGATCCTAGTCCTATCTAGATTCAAATTACTTTTAAACCTTTTTGAATTTAAATAAGATTCACTTGTTTGAATTAAATATTTTTCCTCAAACATGAACCATATTTATTAATTTAAATAAATGAAATTTTTGAATTTTTTTTTCTTCTCAAAACCGTGTACAACAATTTAAAGGAAAAAAAAACATCAAATAATCTCTATTATTTAAATCAATTAATAATTTAATGTTAGGAATATATTTGAATAATTTTGAAACAAAATTTGCTTCTCTCTACTTATCTAAAAACCGTACACTTTATTTAGATTAGGAGAGAAAACTTTGTTATCCAAAGTTAAATAATTTAAACACAATCTTATTTTCAAAATTCAAATTAACCAATCACATGTTGACAAATCATATTATTTGTCTACACCAATCCTACAAGTGCAATCCTTTTCCGGATTGCATATTAGAGAGTACATGTCTTAATAGACATTACAAAATTCCATTTAAAATTTACCGATCTCAGTAGAAACAAACTATATGAGCTAATAGAGGGACCCGATGGAAATATGTAAAGAGACTGCTATAATTGTGAAAAATTAATCCCAGATTAATTATTCATCAATTATCAACTTCGAAACTATTCCACTAAAAGTTTGAAGCTGAACTCCTATTTACATACCGTATTACGAAAGCTCTCTCAAGCAATGCTTCTTCCATGATTTATTCATCGCTTGCTTAATCCCCATATGTTATCCATGATTGAATTAAGGACTTTTTTCATTTTACCTTTTCAATCATTTTAACTTAAATTTCCATTATTCTCCATTGAAAGAACCACCAATTGTAAAACCATACAATTGGTAAACCATCAGAGAATATAAAGTATACCGATGGCCAAGATTTTGTTATAATATCTTTCAATCCCCGAATAATGCCTTTAAGTAGATAACATGTACTATCGTTAAGATAGCTATGGATTCCATATCTATGAATCTTGATTTCTCCATCCATAAGTCATGCACCCAAAACACAAGTATATTGACCATCAATTATCAGTGTCTCACCTGTAGTGGATCAAAATGCATAAGTCATGGATGCGAACTCAATAATCATTTCAGGATTAAGATTAATACAGGATGATAATAAAAAGCATCATTGATTCTTATAAACTGTGGCGACCAGCCCTTTCCTGATCGCCACCATACTTACTTATATACGTACATACGAGAATTTGAACTAAAATTTTTTTTTTTTATTCTTCTTTCAAAACCATGGGTAACTTGAAGTTAAAACTTCATACATGTACATATATATACATATACATATGCATATACATATACATATACATATACATATTTAGTCCCATGTAGTACTAAAACATAGTACTTAAATACTACATAAACATAACATAATTTTGACAAAACGCGTGGTAGCTCCAAACCCTTCATTTCACAGTTTTGTCACGCCACGACCACCGCCTTGCATCAGATAGTGCTGTAAGTCTGCTTACCTACAGCATAAACGTAAGTCATGAGCTATTGCTCAGCAAGTACAACAATTGCACCGCAAATCATTTCATAATAACCAATGCATGAACCTTTTATGCTCTCATTATTCATTCATGAGTTAGCGTTGGTTCCGGGCCCCTTACATAACATAACATAAGTGTACGTACCGTGGCGCGCTGCCATGGAGTCGTTGGGGCGGCCAGCCCTGTCCAACTCAAACCATGAACCAAACCCGACCGTACTCGGGTCGATACGACACAAGAAATCTGTTCATCTGATCATCGTCATCATACATGAACCTTTTCATGATCATAAACAGTTTCTAACTTGAAACCGTATTCTTACAGATTACCATCTGTTTATCATCATACTTGAATCATTTACAGTTTCTAACTTGAAACCGTATTTTACTCATTACCGAGTCACTTTTCATTAATGAGCATGCTTCATGATGCCATATTATCATAACATAACATCAGTACATCAGCATAACATTATGATGTTATAGTACCATAGCATGCATCACAAATATGTCTATGTAACTTGATCATTGTACATCATAAACATATCATCATAACTTGATCATCATGTAAGCATTCATCTTAACATACTTTAAAACATTTTATCATAACTTGATCATCATATGCTAATATACCTCGCAAGCATATCAACATAACTTGATCCTCATTCATCGTAAGTATAACTTAATCATATTTCGTATGCATATCAACATAACTTAATCATCATAAACTTGAAAATCAACGTTTTCGTTTATGCTGTAGGCGGAGTTGTACTTACCAGTTTACACTAAATCTTAGATTTAGTGCTCCACCCAGACAGATTGCTTTTCTGTTTTCACAGAAAATCATAGGATAAGCATCATCCTATCATACATCATAATTACCCTAGTTATTAACTTATATTAATACAAGGGTAATTAAAAACATAGTATAAACTTTAAAACTTTACTTTCTTTTAAAAACCCTTGAATTCTGAAAACTGTATTTGGAATCAAATCTTTAAATTTGATCCTCTTCTAACAAATCTGTTTTGAATTTGAAAACATTTCCTTCATGAAAGTTGTATATCTTGAAGATTCCTACAACTTCTGTTTTAAACTTAAAACCCAAATCTGACTTTAACACATTAATCTCTGCCTTTGAAAATTCTTCGACCAATTTATTAACCCTAAAATTGGTCTCGGGTTTTTGTAAAAACGAAGGTCTTAGAGGCCTTATTTTCAAAAACTGTCCGCGTAGGCCCTTAGGATTTTCCCTTCTCTACAACTTTGTAGTTTTGACTTTTTCATGATTCGGCCTCTAAGGGCCTCAAAATTCACTTTCCAAAATACTGTCCAGTTTGACCCGAAACTGGCAGTTTTCATTCGGTATGGTTTAAAAATCTAAACAACCATAACTCATGCTTTTACACAACATCAAACTCTTAATTCTCTTAACTAAAACGTAAATAAACAGCTAGAGGTTAAAAGATTTACCTCAAGCTTCACGAGAAAGGTTCTAGCTTAGGGTTTCGAAGTTTTTCTTTTGTGCTAACACAACACGACAAAACCGGATTTGTTTCACACTTTCACTCTCACTTTGCTTCTCACTTTGGGTTCGGTTTCTATAAGGAAGATGTAACGACCCGCCTAGGACAGGCCGTTACCATACATACATACATACATACATACTTAGCATAAACAGCGGAAATTTTTTTTTTATACGGGGTGTATGAACGAGAAACGATATATAAACGCGAGCGTATGAACGAAACGAAAAGCGATATAAACAAAGCCATACACAAGGACGATGTACGAATATCGGATATTAAATAATGTACATAAAACAAAACGCGTAGCGGTAAAAATATCCCACATCACTTCACAGTTCACCTTGCCCCGCTCGCCATCTTGTATCAAAAATTGCTGACAGGTTGCTTACCTACAGTATAGACGTAAGACACGTGAGCTTTCGCTCAGCAAGTACAACATAATTATCCGCAATAATTAATAATACAAAACAGAATTCAATCAAGCATAACATAATCAATTTAACTTAACGTAACACATTCATCTAACATAACACATTCGTCTAACATAACATATTCATCTAATATAACATATTTATCTAACATAACATATTCATCTGACATAACATATTTATCTAACATAACCTATTCAATCTTAATCATGCATGAGCCAATTATGCTTCATTATGCTTGCTTATTTCATTCATAACTTATCTTACCATACATGCTTATCTTGCTTATGGGCCCCATAAGTGTACGTACCGGGCGTGCAACTATCATTTGGTTGGGGTGGCCAGTCCATTTCCAACTCAAACCATAGTCCAACCCGACCTGTGAGCGGGTCGGCACGACACAGGCAACTTGCTTGCCATACTTTCTTATCTTATCTTACTCTTATTTAGAATTAGTGAACATGCCTCGTGATGTCACAAATTCATAAGATATAAAATCATATCGTAACTTCATGCATCATAGACATATCATAGCATAATCAATTCATAAAACATTCACATAACATCTCATAAACATAACCTAATATCAATCATACATCGCAACATCTACTATAGCATTCATCAATCATACTTGAGTAAGTATACAACAAAAGCCTATGCTGTAGGCGGAGTTGTACTTACCTCAAACTAAACATCCACTGATAAGCCGCTCCTGCTCGGGGCGAGATAGCAGATTATTTCCTGCTATGACAAAGGACATCGTGTCAGGATTCTGAAATCCTAACTTTTAAATTGTTGGTAATCTGTACCAACGTTCCTTTTATTCTTTATTATATGCCCCCACCTAACTATCTTGAAATATTATTAATGGGTTATTAAGAATAACCCCATAGGTAACCCCTGAGCCAAGGGCCCTAATCCGTAGTCTTAATCTCTTATTGGGTTACGTTGGATAACCCTTGGGCTTCGGGACCAAACCAATAACTCGGCATCTTTTTCCGGTTATTGCTCACCGAATTTTGTTTTTAAAACTACTTTTAAAAACTTAAGGTTTTTCTTTAAAAATCCTTGAAATCATATGATTAGGTTTTATAAATCGTTAAGGGTTGAAAACTATTATTGGAATAGTTTTAGTGGTCAAATATTGGTTTTAAACTACAAAACGATTAAACACTAAAAACTGCCTTTGAAACAGTTTTTCTGTTTATTTTAGAAAATCCTGTGCAGGAATTTTCGGTTTCCTACACAGTTTTAAAACTCCAATTTTTAATTAGAAATCCAGACCGAATCTGAAAAACTTTTCTTCATGAAAGTTTTAGATCTTAAAATATCCTAAAACTTTTATGTTTTGCTCAAAACCCAGTTCGGAACTTAACTCATTCATTTACCCTGTTCAAGTCACCTGGCCGTGCATAAAAAATGGGCACAGTCAGGCTCGGGTTTCCATAAAAACGAAGGCCGTTGGAGCCTTATTTTTGAAAACTGTCTGTGTTACCTTCTAGGAAAAACCTTACTCTACAACTTTCATGTTTTAGGTTTTGCAAGATTCGGCCTCTAAGGGCCTCAAATTTGGGTTTCCAGAAAACTGGGCAGAATGAACCCAAATTGGCAGTTTACTATCTCTTAATCGTTTTCGGTCCTAAAACGAGCACACTACCTCAACCGAACTCAGCGGGAGCCTAAAGTCAATCATACAGCGCCTTTCTAACGTCCATTTCTTTTTAAACACAAATTAAAACTCAGCCATGCAAACCATTATTCTTTTCCCAAATAATTAAGGTTTGCAGAAAATTCCAGCTTGCCTAATTACACCAAATCTGCCATTTAACCTAATCAAGCATCCTAACACATACCATAACTTATTAGGGGCATATAATCTTGAAAATCAGCTAGCATACAATCCACATACATCAAGCCGGGCTTTTTCATAAATACCATTATGGTACAATTTACATTTCTATACGAGAAATCATAACGTTGAAATTTCTAGATCTTACAATCTACCCCCCTTATAAATTTTCGTCCTCGAAAATTAGAACAAATCAGGGTAGTTCTTTCTCATATCATCTTCCAATTCCCAGGTTGCTTCCTCAACCTTGTGGTTTCGCCACAATACTTTAACCATGGGAATGGTTTTATTCCTTAAGACCTTTTCTTCCCGATCCAGAATTCGAACTGGCTTCTCCTCATAAGTTAAGTCCGACTGAACTTCCACTGGTTCTTGACTAAGCACATGGGAAGGGTCCGATATATACCTTTTTAGCATCGAAACGTGGAAAACATTGTGCATCGAGGCTAATTCTGGTGGTAGGGCAAGCTTATATGCTACTTTTCCAATCCTCTCAAGGATCTCAAATGGTCTCGTATATCTTGGGCTAAGCTTCCCTTTCTTTCCAAACCGCATTACTCCTTTCATAGGAGCAATCTTGATGAAAACTGCATTACCAACTTGATCTTGATGAAAAGCTATGTCGAGCCTTTGCTTGATCTTCTTGATATCCTCGGAGGTCTTTCTGATGAAGTCCGTGGTTTGCAGCTGTTTTTGACCAACTTCCTGCCAATGAATAGGAGATCGACATTTCCTTCCATACAATGCTTCGAATGGAGCCATATCGATCGAAGCATGATAGCTGTTGTTATAGGAGAATTCGATCAATGGCAGCTTCTGGTCCCAATTGCCCTTGAAATCTAGTACACATGACCTCAGCATGTCTTCTAGTGTCTGGATAGTTCGCTCCGATTGACCGTCAGTTTGGGGGTGAAATGCCGTACTGACCTTCAATTTCGTCCCCATAGCGTTGTGAACACTGATCCAAAATCGAGAGGTGAATCGTCCATCACGATCTGAAATGATCGACTTTGGAACTCCATGGAATCTGACGATCTGGAAAACGAAGATCTCAGCTAATTTCTCCACTGAAAAGGTGGCCTTAATGGCAATAAAGTGGGCTGATTTGGTTAACCTATCCACGATAACCCAAATCATGTCATTCCCACTTGACGTCCTGGGTAATCCTACTATGAAATCCATAGTAATCTGCTCCCATTTCCATTCAGGAAGCTCTATCTTCTGCAGTTCTCCACCAGGATGTCGATGCTCAGCCTTAACTTTCTGACAAGTTAGGCATTTCAACACGAATTCATCTACCTCATTCTTCATACTGGGCCACCAATAATTTTCTCGGAGGTCTTTGTACATCTTGGAAGCCCCTGGATGTACTGAGTATGGCATCATATGCACTTCGGACAAAATCTGATTCTTCAAGATCTCGAAGTTGGGAACGCAAATCCTCTCCTTGAAGTAGTCGACGCCATCGGCAGAGGTCTTAAACTCATCACTTTTTCTACCAAAAAGCTGAGTTTTCATCAAAAAGGAATCCTTTTCTTGATGTAACTTAATGGATTCCATCAAATTGGACTTAAGGGTCAGGGAAGATAATTTCCCTGTTAAAATCTCCAAATTAAACTCAGAAATCTCCCTTTGTAGAGGCTTAGGAAATGCTTCAATAGACATCAACATGCCTACAGATTTCCTACTTAAGGCGTCTGCTACTTTATTCGCCTTGCCTGGGTGGTAAAGGATCTCGCAATCATAATCCTTTACGAGCTCTAGCCATCTGCGCTGTCTCATGTTGAGCTCCTTCTGCGTGAAGATGTACTTGAGACTCTGATGGTCAGTATAGATTGCACTTTTGTTTCCGTACAAATAATGCCTCCAGATCTTGAGAGCGAAAACTACCGCTGCGAGCTCCAAATCATGAGTGGGATAATTTCTTTCATGAATTTTCAGCTGACGGGATGCGTAAGCCACTACTTTCCCGTTTTGCATCAGCACAGCTCCTAATCCGCTTTTTGATGCATCGCTGTAGATGACGAAGTTTCCTACATCTACATCAGGAATTATCAGTACAGGTGCACTTGTCTGCCTCCTTTTGAGCTCTTGGAAATTTTCCTCACATTTCTGGGTCCAATCAAAATTCTTTCCTTTTCTGGTAAGAGTGGTGAGGGGTGCAGCAATCTTGGAAAATCCCTCTACAAACCGTCTGTAGTATCCAGCAAGTCCAAGAAAGCTCCTTATCTCCGTAACGTTCTTAGGTGCTGGCCATGTGCTGACCGCCTCCACCTTTGCAGCGTCTACGGAAATCCCTTCCTTTAACACGACATGACCCAAGAAATGCACTTTTTCCAGCCAAAATTCACATTTTGTGAATTTAGCAAACAACTGATTCCGTCTCAAAGTTTCCATCACCAACCTAAGGTGATGCTCATGTTCTTCGTTGGACCTTGAATAAATTAAAATATCGTCAATAAAGACATTGACGAACTTATCCAGGTATTCCTTGAATACACGGTTCATGAGGTCCATAAATGCAGCTGGGGCATTGGTTAATCCAAAGGGCATAACAAAAAACTCATAATGCCCATAACGAGTTCGAAAGGCCGTCTTGGAGATATCTGACTCCTTGATCCTAAGCTGATGATAACCTGAACGCAGATCGACCTTCGAAAATACTACTGCTCCTCTGAGTTGATCGAACAGATCATCAATCCTCGGAAGAGGATACTTGTTCTTGATCGTTATCTTATTTAGCTCCCAGTAGTCGATACACATGCGCAATGATCCATCCTTTTTCTTTACAAACAACACTGGCGCTCCCCATGGAGAGTAGCTTTGTCGGATGAATCCCTTGTCAAGTAGTTCCTGCAACTGTACTTGGAGTTCCCTAAGCTCGGCAGGTGCCATCCGGTAGGGTGCTTTCGATATCGGTGCGGTTCCAGGTAATAACTCGATCTCGAATGATATTTCGCGCTTCGGCGGAAGTCCTGGTAGCTCCTCCGGAAAGACATCCACATATTCCTTTATAATGGGAATATCTTTCGGTGTCAACTCTATTACCCGATCTTTGTCCACCATGTTAGCTAAATATCCTTGACAACCATTAGCTAACATTCTCCAAGCCTTCATTGCTGATATCAGTTGGGTTGCTGAATGGTGAGTCTGTCCGTAGAAGATAAACTCTTCCTCGCCGCAGGGGTTGAACGCAACGCAACGTTTCCGACAGTCAATCCGGGCGTTGTATTTTCCTAAGAAGTCCATCCCTAAGATCACATCGAAATCTTGAAGCTTGATTGCGATGAGATC
Source organism: Ficus hispida (assembly GCA_025413025.1). NCBI lineage: Eukaryota > Viridiplantae > Streptophyta > Magnoliopsida > Rosales > Moraceae > Ficus > Ficus hispida. Next base: position 4,782,015 of record CM046373.1, on the reverse strand, counting down.
TACAAACAATTCTCTATTACAGAGAATGACAGAAGTGTTGCGAATCCAAAAATTGGACCACAAGATTTCGCCTGATGGCAAGAAGGTTTTGAAAGGCAGCTTCAAAACATCCATCCCTCTTCCTAACTTCTGGACGAACTCCAGAGACACAAAAGAATGCGTAGTACCAGAATCAAACAAAGCAACAGCATCATGAGTGGCGATAGAAACCTGACCTGTCACCACATGCGAAGTCCCTGCTTCTGCATCTCCCTTCGTGTAAGCGTAGATTCTGGCCTGGGGTTCAGGAGCCTCTAATCTACCTTGAGTGATCGAGGGTCCTTCCAGCCTTGCTTGGACTGCATGGAGTTGGCTGTTGGGGTTTTGGCTTGGATAGGAGGGGTTCTGGGCTTGGTTGTTTAAAGTGCAATTCTTCGCAAAGTGCCCTTCCTTGCCGCAAAGGAAACAAGCATTAGATCCCAATCTACACATTCCCGGGTGTTTCTTTCCACATTTCGCGCACACCGGGAATTCAGCACGGTTTCCCTCATTCCCTCTGGAAATTCTCTTCTGAGGAAAATTCCTCTGTGGTCCTTGACCAGGGAAATTTCCTTTCCTCTTGAACTTCCCAAATTGCTTGGAGCCTTGGCTAGGGCTACTCATCGGGCCTCTCTGGGTCGCTTCAAGTGCTTGCCGGGGCTGCGTCGGCTTAACCACGGCTTTCTCCTCTTTCCTTGCCTTAAAAATCTGAGCCTTTGCCTCCCTGTCCTGGTTGATCCAGTACTCTGCTCTTATGGCTCGACTTACGCAGTCAGATACCAGTGTAGGTGGGCTACTGCCAGCACTCACTTGCTTGGCAATGTCGGTACGAAACATTTTCATCATTCGCCTAACCTTCTCAGTTTCGTTGGGTACCAACTCAGGGCATAGCCGTGCTAACTGTTCAAATTTCTTGACTGCTTCCATAACAGTCATTGATCCTTGTTTCAGATTGGAGAACTCGTCTTGCTGGGCTGCAAGGATCTCCCGGTTATAGAACATGTTGCGAAACTCCATGACAAAATCCTGCCAGCTCATGATCGCAACGTCTCGCCGCATCTGCACGGTCATCCACCAGTGCCTTGCGTCCTTTTTCAGAGCAAAAGAAGCACAAAGAACCTTCTCCTGCTCTGAAAGCCTCATAAAATCCAATATAACTTGGATGTCTATCAGCCAATTGTCTGCGGCGATCGGATCCATTATTCCTTCAAATTCCGGCACCTTCATCCTCCTGAATCGCTCGTAAAGTAAATCTTCCCGTACCGGTGGTAGATTCGCTGGGATCCCTACTGGTGCTAACGGAACTTCAAAGTTCCGTGGAACCTCTTGTCGAACCTCTGGTTGTACTTCGGGTACCTGCGGTGCTACCGGGGGTACTCTATCGTGATGCGGGGGAACTTCGTCCACACGCGGTCCTTGATTCATCTGAGCCAACTGCTCTCGCAGTCTATCCATTTCGCGTTGCTGCTCCAGCAATTACCGTTGTAAATTTGCTACAACGGTCGCGATATCAGGCTCAGGAGGGTTGACTGGTACCGTCTTACGTGTGCGCACCATTTCTAATCCTATAAAATCATAAGAAAAGATATTACCATACTATCAATATCTTTTCTTTCATGTAAATTATATCATATTGTACCACAATACTTTGTGTCATAGTAATCGTACTCGATTATAGTCATATTATCGTATCATATTCCATGCATAACATCTCATTCATACGTATCATATTTCATAACATATCATAACATGATTTTCATAATCACATCGTAACATAGAATTTCATTCATGAACTGCCTTTTTATATTTGTACAAAAATACATCATATTTACAACCTCGTAACTACATATCTTATACATACTGTACATACATGGTCAAAAATTTTGGATGGAAGTGTCTACCACTTTACCATCATACAAATGTACAAGCCTATCATCCAAAAAGAATAAGCTAGTACCCATCAGTCTAGCATCAAAAGGTATATATATACAATCGATCTAGTCCATAATCTCTACAGTGACTACCGAGGAGGCGTTAGAGTCGGACTCTCCCTCTCCGTCAGCCAACGGAATCTCCTCCGGATCGTCGTCGAAGTCCTCCTCATCTACCAACCAGCCTGCGTGCTCTAACTCAGGATGTGGCTCCTCATCATCCTCATCATCACTCGATATGTCAATAATCGGAGGGTCCTCTGGGTGATCCTCCGGAGCAACGATGGGATCATCGGGGTCGAAGTCGTCAGCCTCCATGTCGTCCTCAGCGTCCTGAGGTGGCACCTCCTGAATCGGGACCTCTAGAATCGGGTCCTCCGGAAAAACTGGGCCCGCCTCGTAAACTGGCTCTCCAATCCCTGCATCATCTACAGGCGCCTGATGGCCCTCTGCCATCTCCGGGGCGTGCATCGCCTGAATGATAGCCTCGGCCCCTAAAATCTCGTCTATCATATGCCCGACCGATATGCCAGGCGCAGGCATAGGGACGTACGCACGGATCTGAATCGGCAATCCATTCCTAAGGATCACTAATGCCTGAAGCTCGGGACTGTGTAGCTCCTGGGGAATGTAAGGCATCATCGACTCCAGAAAACGTCGGCAATAATGACCCATGGTCTCCTGAGGGTATGCGTGCCAGTCAGCGACATAACCAAGGTAGCGAGTATAGTGCATGTCTTGATAGATCTCAGGATCCCGTAGTAAGTCGCCCGCTCCCTCTCCCAGCAACGGTCCGTACCTGGTGCCCACAGCAGCACGAAAATGAGCCCATGTGCGACTAGGTAGCTGAGGCTCGCCTATAGTAATCCACCAGATCCGGGCATCTACGGCGAAGCACCGGCTAGCTAAAGAGACCTGTAACCGGGCCTCTATGTGGCAGATGTAGAAGATCAACTCCATGTCGTACAACCACGCTGCCACCGGTACTGTACGTCTCGTGCCGTCGAACATAAGCGGACACGACTGAAAGAATGACCTCGTCGCTTCTCGGTCCGCGCCGACTAGGTCCGGGTCCATATCGTCGAGTCTACCATAACCTAGGCACATAATAATTATTTACTATTTAAAACTTAACTTACAATGATGGTGGCGATGGCAGGTAGACTGTGAAGTGGGATAGCAGGAAACCGCTCTGATACCAACTCTGTAACGACCCGCCTAGTACAGGCCGTTACCGTACATACATACATACATACATACTTAGCATAAATAGCGGAAATTTTTTTTTTTTATACGGGGTGTATGAACGAGAAACGATATATAAACGCGAGCGTATGAACGAAACGAAAAGCGATATAAACAAAGCCATACACAAGGACGATGTACGAATATCGGATATTAAATAATGTACATAAAACAAAACGCATAGCGGTAAAAATACCCACATCACTTCACAGTTCACCCTGCCCCGCTCGCCAGCTTGTATCAAAAATTGCTGACAGGTTGCTTACCTACAGCATAGACGTAAGACACGTGAGCTTTCGCTCAGCAAGTACAACATAATTATCCGCAATAATTAATAATATAAAACAGAATTCAATCAAGCATAACATAATCAATTTAACTTAACATAACACATTCATTTAACATAACACATTCGTCTAACATAACATATTCATCTAACATAACATATTTATCTAACATAACATATTCATCTGATATAACATATTCATCTAACATAACCTATTCAATCTTAATCATGCATGAGCCAATTATGCTTCATTATGCTTGCTTATTTCATTCATAACTTATCTTACCATACATGCTTATCTTGCTTATGGGCCCCATAAGTGTACGTACCGGGCGCGCAACTATGATTTGGTTGGGGCGGCCAATCCATTTCCAACTCAAACCATAGTCCAACCCGACCTGTGAGCGGGTCGGCATGACACAGGCAACTTGCTTGCCATACTTTCTTATCTTATCTTACTCTTATTTAGAATTAGTGAACATGCCTCGTGATGTCACAAATTCATAAGATATAAAATCATATCGTAACTTCATGCATCATAGACATATCATAGCATAATCAATTCATAAAACATTCACATAACATCTCATAAACATAACCTAATATCAATCATACATCGCAACATCTACTATAGCATTCATCAATCATACTTGAGCAAGTATACAACAAAAGCCTATGCTGTAGGCGGAGTTGTACTTACCTCAAACTAAACGTCCACTGATAAGCCGCTCCTGCTCGGGGCGAGATAGCAGATTATTTCCTGCTATGACAAAGGACATCGTGTCAGGATTCTGAAATCCTAACTTTTAAATTGTTGGTAATCTGTACCAACGTTCCTTTTATTCTTTATTATATGCCCCCACCTAACTATCTTGAAACATTATTAATGCGTTATTAAGAATAACCCCATAGGTAACCCCTGAGCCAAGGGCCCTAATCCGTAGTCTTAATCTCTTATTGGATTACGTTGGATAACCCTTGGGCTTCGGGCCCAAACCAATAACTCGGCATCTTTTTCCGGTTATTGCTCACCGAATTTTGTTTTTAAAACTACTTTTAAAAACTTAAGGTTTTTCTTTAAAAATCCTTGAAATCATATGATTAGGTTTTATAAATCGTTAAGGGTTGAAAACTGTTATTGGAACAGTTTTAGTGGTCAAATATTGGTTTTAAACTACAAAACGATTAAACACTAAAAACTGCCTTTGAAACAGTTTTTCTGTTTATTTTAGAAAATCCTGTGCAGGAATTTCCGGTTTCCTACACAGTTTTAAAACTCCAATTTTTAATTAGAAATCCAGACCGAATCTGAGAAACTTTTCTTCATGAAAGTTTTAGATCTTAAAATATCCTAAAACTTTCATGTTTGGCTCAAAACCCAGTTCGGAACTTAACTCATTCATTTACCCTGTTCAAGTCACCTGGCCGTGCATAAAAACTGGGCACAGTCAGGCTCGGGTTTCCATAAAAACGAAGGCCGTTCGAGCCTTATTTTTGAAAACTGTCTGCGCTACCTTCTAGGAAAAACCTTGCTCTACAACTTTCATGTTTTAGGTTTTGCAAGATTCGGCCTCTAAGAGCCTCAAATTTGGGTTTCCAGAAAACTGGGCAGAATGAACCCGAATTGGCAGTTTACTATCTCTTAATCGTTTTCGGTTCTAAAACGAGCACACTACCTCAACCCAACTCAGCGGGAGCCTAAAGTCAATCATACAGCGCCTTTCTAACGTCCATTTCTTTTTAAACACAAATTAAAACTCAGCCATGCAAACCATTATTCTTTTCCCAAATAATTAAGGTTTGCAGAAAATTCCAGCTTGCCTAATTACACCAAATCTGCCATTTAACCTAATCAAGCATCCTAACACATACCATAACTTATTAGGGGCATATAATCTTGAAAATCAGCTAGCATACAATCCACATACATCAAGCAAGCATATTAAAATCATACAATGCTTAAAAACATCAAACCACCCTTAATCTACAAATCAAGCACATAACTTAATCTAGGGCCGAAAATAAAATCAGAGCTTATGCTCTTACAATTGCTGACTTGTAATACAAATAAACTTCAAATTGAAATCAAATTGAGGAGAATAAGGCCATGGGAGGATTACCTTAGTGAACCCTAAGATTGGTTAGGGTTTGGTCCAAAATTTCTGCTCCTTCCTTGCTCCTAACACAACCGGCCACTCCCTAAGGCCTTCCAAAAATTTTCTGTCCCTTGGCTGCTGCTCCTCACCAAATCCGGCCTCTAACCCCCTAACTCCTTCAGCTTTTTCTCTTCCTTTTCAGCTCACCCACAACCGGCCAACATGCCAAACAAAGGGGTTCCAAATTTTTCCAGCACCTATTCTTTCCTCCTAGCTGAAATCCGAACTCTCCCTAAGGGATTGTCTCTTGGATTTTTATTTTTGGTTCTTGTTTTTCTTTGGCAGCTTTGGGTTCGGTTTTGGGCAGAGAAATGGGCAGAATTTGGCTTGGTTTTTCTGATTTTTTGAATAAAATCAGCACCTATTTATAGAGGTTTTTGGACTTTGCTTAATTGCAAAATAGTCCTCCAAAAAGCAAGTATTAGCACCTTTGGCATGCTAGGTGGCCGACCAACCTTGGTGAACAAGGAAATAATACTTTCCAAATTTTGGTTAAATCCTTAATGATGTCATAATTAGGAGCTTGGATGATGTCATCCTTATTTAAGGCTTGTTTGCCTTAATTCCTTAAAAATCAGTCCATTGTTCTCCAAAACAGATATTACTAATACTGTGTTACTTAATACACAGTATTATATATTTAATTACAGTCAAAAATTTATCTGTCTTAAAATGGACTGTACGAAAACTTCTCTTTTTGTTTCGAGTCCTTTGGCCCTTAAAAACCTATTTAATGTGCTTGATTTTTCTATGGTGGTTTTAGATTTAATTCTAACTATTTTATCCGTAAAAACGGTTTTTTCTCAGTATATGACCTATACTGCTTAACATACTTAAGTTCCGTCATATAGTTGACCTTTTTAGTCAATCTTTGACTTCTCGGGTCAACCTTGACTTTCATGGTCAACTTTGACCTTCATGGTCAACTTTGACTTTTTCGGTCAAACGTTGACTTTCTATAAATCATAGAATTTTTCTATCTTTTGAACATAAAAGATCATAGGCTTGACTAAGCAATCATATTTGAGTCTTACGAAGCCATAAGAACTCATGAAATTTAATAAAAACCCTAAGCCGGGCTTTTTCACAAATACCATTATGGTACAATTTACATTTCTATACGAGAAATCATAACGTTGAAATTTCTAGATCTTACAGAAGAGAACTGAAACATTGGCTGCAAGGTTTTCTAAATAAACACAAAGAATCAGCCTTCACCTATTTATAGGTGAACAACTTGTTCTTCCTTTGCCGAAAAGTCCTCTAGCAAAATTCTATTTGCTGAACAAACCTTGTGTGGTGGCCGGCCATGCTTGGCTCTTGGAAATGACTAAGCAAGGCTATAGGACTGACTCATCAAGGCTACTAGACGATGTGTCAAGCCCTCAAGATGGCTGGCCCTTAGAGTGATGACGTGTCAAAACCTCGGCTTGTTACGGATGCGAGGCTAGGAATGATTATTCATCCAAGCTAGGCCACGAGGTGTCCTAATTCTAGGGTGGCCGGTTTAGGGGTGGCTTGGCAAGGCCTTGGCTTGCCAAACAAGCACAGCTAGTGAGCTTAGTCACCAAAGCTACTCCATGTGGTGTCAACCTCCCACAATGGCCGGTTCATCATTGATGTAGTGTGAGAGTTTTAGCTTGCCAAATAAGTGCAGCTAGGGTGGCTTACTAACCATAGCTAGTCCATGAGGTGTCTTGACCCCATGGTGGCCGGCCTTAGGTGGTTTAGTGTGCTTGCCATTGCTGGCCACTTAAGCAAACCTATGATGCTTACTCACCAAGGCTAGTTCTTGATGTGTCTAGCCAAGGTGATGGCCGGTTTTCCTTGGTGTGCCACATGGAAAATCTTTGCTTGTTGATGCATCACATATAGCCAAGTAAGCAAGGCTATGATGCTTACTAAGCAAAGCTAGGTTTCTAGGTGTCAAACTAACCAAGAAACACCTAATTCCTTATTTGCTTATCAGTCCTTAAAAACATCATATTTGCTTGAAAAATCCAAGAGGTGGCCGGCCATTCTTACTAGGTGTCAAGATGACAACTTGCAACATAGCTTAGTAAGCAAAGCTACCATGCTTACTAAGCAAAGCTAAAATTGTGAGGTGTCAATTTCTAGTGCACTTCCAATTTTTCATACTTTGCCTATTGGTCCTTAAGAGCAAAATATTTGCTCATTAGCCCTTGAGGTGGCCGGTCCTTATGAGCACAAATGTAAGCATGTGATTGGTCAATTTTGAACCAATCAAACTTAACTTGATTCCTTGGTTTCCAACTAGGTTAACCAAGCTTAAAAATCATCATAAGCTTAATTGAACTAGGAAATCTAACTAGAAATATCCATAGTTCCATAAATTTACAAATTTATCTATCAAACCATAATTTTCACAAAATTGCACTTTGGCCCCTAAAGGCAAAAACATTTGCACTTTAGTCCTTGCAAGGTGGCCGGTTTTCATAGTGACATTTGTCATTCTTTTTATGACGATGTGTCACCTTTTAAGACCTTGCTTGTCTTAACTCCTAAACACAGTCCACTTTCATACAAGCTTACATATACAGATATTGTTTTCAACCGATAACAGTATTCTTGCACTGGACCATAATCCAGAATTTATCTGAACTGTGTCTAGGGTTCTTTTAAGATTAGAAACTACTAATCAGAGAATCATAATCATAAATTTGCCTTTCACAACAAAAAGGTCTTACATAAGTAAATTATCGAATCCTTCAACCAAGAATTCAATAATTTTACAGATAAAACATAACACATTCACATACATAGCATATAAACATAAGTAATTACAAACTTTGATTCCTAATAACAGAAATCAAAATTTGTAAACAAGCTGGTCATTACAATCTACCCACCTTAAAAATTTTCGTCCTCGAAAATCAAGTCGGGATAGTTCTTTCTCATTTCTTCTTCTACTTCCCATGTTGCTTCTTCAATGTTATGATTCTGCCATAACACTTTAACCATCGGAATGGTTTTGTTTCTTAAAACCTTCTCTTCCCGATCTAAAATACGGATTGGCTTTTCCTCATAGGTCATGTGATGACTGACTTTCTTACAAATTATGATTTTCTTGTTTCTCAAGGAATCAAAATTTGTATTATGTGTTAGTATATGATTTGCCTAATCAGAATTAGGATTTATGTATGAATGTATTCCGGTCAAAGTTTGGCCAGAATGATTTGAACTATTTTAGGAATTTATGATAGTATTCCGGTCAAGGTTTGGCCAGAATGATATAAGGTACGATAGAAATTTATGATTTTACGTTAGTCAAAGTTTGACAAAATGGTCAAAGTTTGACCAGAAAAGTCAAAGCTTGATGGTACTGTTGTATAACAGGCAGTATAGAAATTATACTGCGAAAAACCGTCATTACAGACAGATAAGTAAGTTTAAGGTACGGGATTATGTTAGAAAAATCAAGCACAATTTTTAGAGCAATAAGGACTAATGAGCTTTAAGTTCTAAGAAAAACCTAAACGCAGTCCATTTTTATGCAGATAAATTTTGGACTGCAGTTTAGTGGACAGTATTATTTTTATGGAAAACAGTATTTGTTATATATGTATTAGTATGAAAAGAGACTACTTTTAAGATTTAAAGCCAAACAAAGTCCTAAGTATTGGACACCTTGTCCAATAGGAATTTAGCAAAATTTTGAATTATTGAAAAATTGGGAAAGTATTCAAGAACATTCTTGAACCTTATCTACATCAAATGGCCGGCCACCTCATGGGGAGTTTTCAGTAATTTAAATTTTTTAAGGGTTTGGTGAGCAATTTAAGGATTAAAAATAATTCAAGAAAGAAATTTATTTTTCACCTATAAATAGGTGTCATGGGTGGACAAATTTTTAGGCATTTTTATTCAAAAACCCACCCAAACTCTTGCCATTTCTCTCCTCCCTTTCTCTGCCCAAGCCGAACCCAAAAGACAGCAAAACCCTTGAGTGGTGGTCGGAAATTTTGGTGAGGGACAGCTAGGAAACCATTTTTCGGAACACAAACTAGCAAGTCCTCTTCGGTTTGGAGGTAATTTCTCAACCTCCTAAAGCCTCTAAATTCTGTTTTCAGCCATTTAAGTGTATTTTCCAGCAAGTTTGTAAGAGCTTAAGCTCATTTAATTATGTCCTTTTATTGCTTAAGTTGCCTAGAATGTGCTTGATTTATGTCTAGCATGTTTATGCTTCAATTTGGTGCATGATTGGTAATGTGTGCTTTAGAAAATGTGTAGATGTTATATGTGACCACTAGGTGTATGATGTATGTCCCCATAGGCTTATGTTCTGTGTTTAATGGCTGATTATGGTATTGAATGAAGGTATGCTAAACTAGGGTTCAAGAAAACCCTATAGAAACTTAGAAAATCCAAGTTTGGTGAACTTCACCAAATGGGTTTGATAAAATAATTATATGCATGAGATGGAATGAACGAGTAAGAGAACGTTAGATTACGTGCTGCATGCTTGACGTAGGCTCACGGCTGAGACCGTTTGAGGTAGGGTGTGCGTAAAATTACGTGAGAGCGAACCGAAACCAAAAACTGCCAGTTCGGGTGAAAACTGGGCAGTGAATTGGAAACGGTATTTTGAGGCCTTTAGAGGCCGAATTTGAAAAAACTCAAAACTGAAAAGTTGTAGAAAATTGAAAATTCTAGGGGGCCACGAGGACAGTTTTTGAAAATAAGGCTCCAAAGGCCTTCGTTTTTATCAAAACCCGTGCCCAGACTGCCCAGACCTATATGCACGGCCAGGCAGCTTCAACAAGGAAAAAGTATAAGTTAAGTTCAGAACTGGGTTTTTATCAAAACATGAAAGTTGTAGAGTTTTTCAGTATCTAAAACTTTCATGAAGAAAAGTTTTCCAAAATCCAAACAGATTTTAAAGTAAAACTGAATCAGTAGAGCAAGCTCTGATTCAGAATTTTAAAACCATGCATGCACAGGAAATTCATGTACAAGCACTGCCAATTTAACTGTTCTCAGCAAATTTCTATAAAACCAACACAGTTTTATTTAAAAGTAGTTTCAAATGATTAATTAAACTCAGTTTAGCAATAAATAAATTAATTAAGCAAATTAAACAAGGTAAGCCAATTGGTAACCTATTATAACCATATAGGTTACCTAAATTTGATTGGGCCTAGTTAATTAAGAACCAAAGGTTGTATGTTGGGCCTTGAGTCCAAGATTTATGCAAGGTAACCTTAAAGGATACCACCTTAATTGTTGGGCTTTATAAGCCCAACAGGCTTTTTAAAATTTCACCCAATATGGGCCTAGGTCTAAGGTTACTTATGGTAACCTAATAGGGTGCCCATACCAAGATCATTGGGCCTTAAGCCCAAAGTTAATTAAGTAATCAAACAGGATACCGTTTGATTACCATTAGGGCTTATGCCCTAGGATTACACTTAGTAACCAACAAGAATATTGTTAAGCATATGAGGGGGACATATATCTAGGGTCACAGATAAATGTTGGTTAAGGTACCAACATTTAATGAAATAAGTTAAGGTAAGATAGGATGATTCTTACCTTACTTCCCTTTTTGGAAAACAGGAAGGTAACCTTTTGAGGTAACCTATCGGAACGATAAGTCCCAGGATATAGCAAAACCGGTAAGTACAACTCCGCCTACAGCATAGGCAAATGGTTTTATGAGTTTGCATGTTTTAAAATATCATGCATTTATGTGTTATGTATGATGTATGTTTATTATGATGTATGTTTATTATTGTGACATCATGAGGCATGTTCACAAATAATAAATCATATGGTAAGAAGAAGATTATGTTTTTAAGAAAGAAATGTTTTAAGAAAAGGTTTTTAAGTATGGTGTGTCGTACCGACCTGCTCTAGGTCAGGTTTGGTTCATGGTTTGAGTTGGACTGGGCTGGCCACCCCAACCACTCCATAACTGCGCGCCACGGTACGTACACTTATAAGGGGCCCAAAACTATGAAAGCAAAAATGAAAGCATAATTGATTCATGCATTGCTTTATTAAGTTGTTTTGCGGGTTCAAGGTTGTACTTGCTGAGCCAAAGCTCACAACTTACGTTTATGCTGTAGGTAAGCTTCCTACTGGCAATTCTTGATACAAGACGGGGAAGCTTGGCAGGGCTGTCTGTGAAACGTGGGAATGGAGACTGCTACGCGTTTTGAAATATATATGTGTATGCTTTGTTTAGTACAAGTCATTTTATGTCACTATAGTTTTGAAAAGTAAATACTAAATAAGTATTGTGTATGTTGTAAATAAGTAAGTAGTAAAGTTTTTACTCAAATGGTTTTAAAAAAGAAAAGAAAAAGAAAAAAAAATATGTACGTTATTTCCGCATAAGTAAGTAAATATATTATTCTAGTATGTATGATAAATACGGTAATGGCCTACATAAGAACGGGTCGTTATAGTATGTTAAGTTAATATGTAAGATAAGTAACTGTAACGGCCTACGTAAGGGCGGGTCGTTACAGAGTTGGTATCAGAGCGGGATCCTGCCTTCCAGTTTCACAGTCTGCCTGCCAGTGCCACCGTCGTTGTAAGTAAGAGTTAATTTTTTTTAGTACATAGATAAGTAATTATTATGCGCTCGTAACTTGATAGATTCGATTATCGAGATTCGAGTATGGATGAGGATCGAGATGCCGCTACGGCATTCCACAAGATGAAGCCCTATATTTTTGATGGGACTCAGCAGACGATATCGCTACCAGGATGGCTTTTCGATATGGAGGTGATTTTTAGGATATGCCATATCGAACCCAATCTTCAGGTTTTATTAGCAAGTAGATGTTTGATGGGAGAGGTTAGAGCCTGATGGATGGTGCAGGGGGACCAGGCTATACACGGGACATCATGGGCAGATTTTCGTGCCCGTATGACAACACGATATGGACCTCCACCTGATGAGGGGGCCAATGCGCCATATCGCGACCCAGCTATTTACGGCGACATGAATAGGAGGCGATATCTCAACTTCGCCGCAGAATGGCGTGCTTATCCGGATGAGACCATGGGCCACTATTGCCGTAGGTTCCGCGAGGCAATGTTACCCTATATACCTCAAGAGCTCGTGGATCCACAGTGGCGAGCGTTACAGCTTATCAGGGATGGACTACCTCCGGCAATTAAGTTTTATGTCCCCGCACCGGTTGTGGGAATATCCTTGGAGGATATGATTGATGCTATTATGGAGGCTGAGATAATAGCATATATGGTACAGGAAGCCAACCCAGTGGATGTTTACCATGTCGATCCGGTTGACGACGCCGGCATTCCAGAGCCAGTTTTTGAGGGAGTTCCGGTTATACCCGAGGACCCAATTCCGGCGGTCCCACTTCAGCAGATACCTCCGCAAGAGGCGGAAGCAGGACATGATGATAATGGTATGGATCCTGCGGAGGCTCCGGATAACCCAGGGGACAATGCCGAAGATCCTCCAGTAATCCTCATTGAGAGTGATGATGAGGAACAAGAGGTGTGGGAAGAATGGGATGAGTTTGAGGATATAGAAGAGGAGTTAGATGATCCCGAGGAACAGGAGGAAGATCCGGAGGAAATGCTATTCGACGACGAGGATCGAGACGTATTTTCCGACGCGATGACCGAGTAGATAGTTTTAGAACTAACTCCGACTTTTTGTTCTTTTGACGTTAGGGTTGTAGTTAAGTGGTAGACACTTCCATCCTATTTTGACTGTGTATATAATGAAAATGATGTATTTTTTTTAAAAAAATGTATAAAACGATATATTTTATACGAAACGAGTATCATGATGATTATGATGTCATGATAAAAAGTTTCTATGATAAGTTTATGAAATGATACGTTATGAAGAAATCATGAAGGATTTCTGCATAATGTTTTATGATATGATTTGCTATGAAGAACTCCCGAAAGATTTTCGGAGAATAACGAAATCTTTTCTTGAAATTTATTAGGAGTAATAAGATGGTGCGTACGCGAAAGCAAGCTAACCAGAACGCGCAAGAGCCAGATCTTGCGAACATTGTAGCGACATTGCAACAGCAATTGCTACAACAGCAGCAAGAAACAAATCGGCTACGTGAGCAGATAGGCCGATTGAACCAGATGCCTAATGCGAACGAAATTCCACCTCAGAATAACCCTGCACCCCCGGTAGTGCCCCAAGTACCGGAGGTTCGTCAAGAGGTTCCGCGGAATTTTGGAGTTCCGTTAGCACCCTTAGGGATGCCAGCAAACCCACCAGTAGTTCGGGAAGATCTACTGTACGAGCGTTTCAGGCGGATGAAAGCGCCTGAGTTTGAGGGTCTTACGGACCCAATAGAAGCCGATAACTGGCTTATGGACATCCAAGTTATCTTGGATTTCATGGGACTCACCGAGCAGGAGAAAGTGCTCTGTGCATCATTTGCACTGAAAAAGGATGCTAGGCATTGGTGGATAACAGTGCAAATGCGTAGGAATGTTGCGGCCATGAGTTGGCAGGACTTCGTAGCTAAGTTCAAGGCGATGTACTACAACCGGGAGATCCTTGCCGCACAGCAGGACGAGTTCAATAGCTTAAAGCAAGGATCAATGTCAGTTATGGAAGCTGTTGAGAAGTTTGAACAACTAGGCCGCCTATGTCCTGAACTCATACCGACCGAAACAGAAAAAGAAAGGTGAATGATGAAGATGTTTCAGACGGATATAGCTAAACAAGTGAGTGCGGGAAGCAGCCCTCCTACCCTCGTGTCTGACTGCATTAGTCGGGCAATTAGGGCTGAGTATTGGATTAATCAAGATAAGGAGGCGAGGGCGCAGATATTTAAGGCTAAGAAAGAGGAGAAGGCTACGGAGAAGCAACTGCAGCCTAGGCAGAATCAGGACGCATATGCAAGGGGCCAGACGAGTAATGCGGCCCAGCATGCTAAGCAGTTTGGAAAGAACAAGAGAAAGGGAAATGCTGCTGGCCAGGGGCAGCAAAGAAATTACCCTCAGAAGAGCAGTAACCGAGGGAATGAGGGTAATAATAATAACTTCCCAGTGTGCGCCCAATGCGGAAAGAAGCACCTAGGAATATGTAGATTGGGAACCAATGCTTGCTACCTTTGTGGCAAAGAAGGTCATTACGCGAGGAATTGCAACCTCAACAACCAGAATCAGAACCAGAACCCCCAGTATCTGCAAAGGAATGCGAGCAGTCAACTGCATGCAATGCCAGTCAAAATCGAGGACACTTCGTACGAACCAAGGAGGATAGAGGCTTCTGAACCCCAAGCTAGGATTTACGCCTACACAAAAGGGGAAGCCGAGGCTGGAACTTCTCACGTAGTAACAAATTAGATTTTTATTTTTTTTTACACCGCTCATAACGCTATCACCGTTTTTGATCCTGGTGCTACTCATTCCATTGTATCGATGGAGTTGCCCAGAAATTAGGATTAGGAGTTAGCAGTTTAAAATAATTTATAAGAATATTTCTTCGATTATAAGAAAATTTTCTGTCTGACTACTGAATATGAAGTACTTAAATAGTCATTTGTAACAGAAAATTTGTATGTGGATCTCGTTGCGAGCAAGCTTCAAGATTTTTATGTGATTCTAAGAACGGATTTCCTAGGCAAGTACAACGCTAAGATAAATGGTCGCAAGCGTTGTGTTATGTTTAGTTTGCATGATGAGGAGGAATTCAACTTTTACGGCCAGTCCCATAACTCCTCAAGTAGGTTAGTATCGGCACTGAACGCGTGGAAAATGTTGGCTAACGGATGACAAGGATACTTAGCCAACATGATGGACAAGGAGAAAGAGGTGGAACTGAAGCTGGAAGATGTTCCCATTATCAGGGAATATGTGGATGTCTTTCCAAAAGAATTGCCTGAACTTCCTCCCGAGCGGAAAATTTCTTTTGAGATAGACTTATTGCCCGGAGCTACCCCGGTATCCAAAGCGCCTTATCGCATGGCCCCGGCTGAACTCCTAGAATCCATTAAGTTACATCAAGGAAAGAAATCCTTTTTGCAAAAAGGCACAACTTTCGATGAAAAGAATAAGGAATTTAAGACCTCTAAGTATGAGGTAATTTATTTCAAAGAAGGGATT
>CM046373.1:4659450-4766190 GCA_025413025.1 Ficus hispida | reverse complement strand
CATGATAAGTTGTTCAGTTCATGATTATGAAATTAAAGCATGATTTATGTATAGTGACATCATGAAGCATGTTCACTAATAAGAATAATTATGAGTTCATGAAAGTAAGTATGATGGCAAGCAAGCTTGCCTTGTGTCGTACCGACCCGCGTCAGGTCGGGTTGAGCTATGGCAAGAGTAAGTCCATAGAGCGCACCCGGTACGTAACACTCATGATAAGGGGCCCATAAGTAAGATAAGTTAAGAATGAATACGATGGCAAATAAGAGCATAATTGGTTCATGCATATATTATGCGATGTTATAACATGATATGTATGTTTGATAAAGTTTAAGTATGTTATGTATGCTATGAGAAGTTATGTATGATGGGTTATGTTTAATTGTTGCGGATATATATGTTGTACTTGCTGAGCGAAAGCTCACGTGACTTACGTCTATGCTGTAGGTAAGCAACCTACCAGCAACTGATGGTGCAAGGTGGCGAGCGGGGCAGAGCAAGCTGTGAAATGTGGGGATTTTAACCGCTTCGCGTTTTGATCTTATTATGTAAATTATGTTGTATGCAAACATCGCTATATTTTGCAAGTATCCGCACTGTATAAAAAAAAAAAAAAAATTTCCGCTGCTTACGCCAAATAAATAAGTACACATGTATGTATGTATGTATGGTAACGGCCTGTGTTAGGCGGGTCGTTACAGAGTTGGTATCAGAGCGGTTCCCTGCTACCCAATTTCACAGTATGCCTGCCGTCGCTGCACCATTGTAAGTAATTTTATTTTATGAGTAAATAAATAATTATTACGTGATTATGTTATGATAGATACGATATTATGGATCCACTGGAGCGGATGGGGATCGACGTGCTGTTGCATCTTTTCATGAGGCGCACCCGATGATTTTTGACGGGACGAGACGTATGGTGTCGTTAGCTGCTTGGCTATACGACATGGAGTTGATATTCAGATTATGTCATATAGAGGAGAGATTACAGGTTTCGTTAGCCAGTCGGTGTCTTTCTGTAGACGCTCGATTATGGTGGATGACGATAGGTGAGAGAGCGATGCCGAGTCGCACTTGGGCGCATTTTCGTGCGTTGATAGTCGCCCGTTTCGGACCGCTACCAGACGAGGGTGTACCTCCTCGTGACCCGGTGATGTATCGGGAGACGTATCGTGCTCGATACCTCAGTTTCGCAGTGGTCTGGCATGCTTTCCCTGATGAGCCCATGAGCCATTATTGTAGGCGGTTCCAGGAGGAGATGCTGCCATACGTTCCACAGGACTTGGAGAACATGGTGGCATTTGCACTTCAGACTTTTCGGGACGGATTGCCTCAGCATATCCGGCAGTATGTTCCGATGCCGTTACCTTGGCTCGACAGTAGAGCATTTGATAGCCGATATCTTAGAGGCAGAGGCTGTCATACAGGCTATGCAGGAGGCTGAGGTTGGAGAGGGACCTCAGGCACCGGTCGACGACGCTGGGATGGGAGAGCCATTTTTAGGGCCTGGTCCAGTTTTTCCCGAGGACCCGATTCCAGCTGAGCCAGTACAGGCAGTGCCTGCCCGAGGACGTCGAGGCTGACGGGGTAGGGGACGATTTCGACCCCGATGATATTATTGTTGCTCCAGAGGATCAGCCAGCAGACCCTCCGATCATTGATATTCCTAGCGATGATGAGGAGGATATGGAGCCGGAGCCGGAGCCAGAGCAGGAGGACTGGTTCGCGGACGATGAGGAGGAGGATATGGAGCCCGGGCCAGAGTTTGAGCCTGAGGACTGGCAGGAGGAGGATTTTGATGAGGACCCTGAGGAGTTTCCATTGCACGATGGAGATGATGATGCAGACTCCGACGCGCCCTCAGTAGTTACGGACGAGGATGTAGATTAGGCTAACTCTGTATATATTTTATTTTACGACTGATATGTACTAGCTTATATTTTTGGATGATAGGCTTGTACTGATGTATGATGGGAAAGTGTTAGACACTTCCATCCGAAATTTTGGCCCTATATGTACAGAAATCGTATCAAGATGTAATTACGAAATTGTGAATATAATGTACTTTTTGTAAGAATACAAAAAGAAAGTTCAGTTATGAAATATTATGATACGATGATGAAAGGCATGTTACGAGTTGTTATGTGCCATGATACGATGAATAAGTTATGATATGAAGAATTATGTTATGTATGACGATAAATGTATGAAAGAAGGGATATTTCCAGTATGATAATATCTTTTCTTATGTTTTAATAGGAACGAGAAAATGGTTCGTACCGCCAAGCAGTGCCTGAAAATCCGCCAGAGCCGGATCTCGCGACCATTGTTGCAAACTTGCAACGGCAGCTGCTGGAACAGCAGCAAGAGACAAATAGACTGCGAGAGCAGTTAATTGAGCTGAACCAAAGACCCAGGGGAGATGAAGTTCCCCCACACCCCGAGAGAGTAGACCCGGTAGCACCTCAGGCACCGGAGATTCCACCAGAGATCCCTCGGAATGTTGAGATTCCGATAGCACCTGCTGGAGTTCCAGTAAACTTACCGCCAGTACGGGAAGATTTACTATATGAGAGATTCAGGAGGATGAAGGCACCTGAATTTGAGGGAGTAATGGATCCGATAGCTGCGGATAATTGGTTAATTGATGTCCAAGTCATCCTGGACTTTATGAGGCTATCTGAGCAGGAAAAGGTTCTCTGTGCTTCCTTCGCTCTCAAGAAAGACGCCAGACATTGGTGGATGACTGTACAGATGCGGCGAGATGTTACCGCCATGGGCTGGCAAGATTTTGTGACAGAATTCCGCACCATGTACTACAATAGGGAAATTCTGGCAGCCCAACAAGATGAATTCGCCAGTTTGAAACAGGGATCAATGACAGTAATGGAGGCTGTCAAGAAGTTTGAACAGTTGGCCCGGTTGTGTCCGGAACTGGTTCCCAACGAAACAGAAAAAGTTAGAAGGATGATGAAGATGTTCCGGACAGATATCGCCAAGCAAGTTAGCGCTGGCAGTAGCCCACCTACCCTGGTATCCGACTGCGTGAGTCGTGCGATAAGGGCCGAATACTGGATTAACCAGGATAAAGAAGCAAGGGCTCAGATCTTCAGGGCAAAAAGGGATGAGAAAGCAGTGGTAAAGCCAACACAGCCCCGTCAGAATTTTGAAACGCCCCCGAAAGGACAAGTCAGTAACCCTGCCCAAGGTTCCAAACAGTTTGGGAGGAACAAGAGAAAAGGAAATTTCTCGGGTCAGGGACAACAAAAGAATTACCCTCAGAAGAGGAATAATAAAGGAAATGAGGGTAATAACACTGACTACCCGGCATGCGCCAAGTGTGGGAGAAAACATCCGGGAATCTGTAGAATGGGGTCGAATGCCTGTTTCCTGTGTGGCAAGGAGGGGCATTATGCAAAGAATTGCCATCTAAACAACCAAGGCCAGAATCCTCAGTACCCGAGTCGGAACACCAACAGCCAGTTGCATGCTGTCCAAACTAGGCTTGAAGGACCCTCAATCACCCAAGGCAGATTAGAGGCTCCTGAACCTCAAGCCAGGATATATGCTTACACCAGGGGTGATGCTAAAGCTGGGACTTCACATGTGGTGACAGGTCAGATTTCTATCGCCACTTATGATGCTATCGCCTTGTTTGATTCTGGAGCTACTCACTCATTTGTATCCCTGGAGTTCACCCAGAAGTTAGGAAGAGGTGTGAATAGTTTAGATCAGCCCTTCAAAACCTCTTTGCCGTCCGGAGAGATTTTGTGGTCCAATTCTTGGATACGAAATGCTTCAGTGACTATCTGTGGCCGAGAATTGCTTGTAGATCTCATCGCGATCAAGCTACAGGATTTCGATGTGATCTTAGGAATGGATTTCTTAGGCAAATACGACGCCAGGATCGACTGCCGAAAACGCTGTGTAACATTCAAACCATACGGAAAGGAGGAGTTCAATTTCTATGGGCAATCTCAGAATTCAGCAACTAAACTGGTTTCAGCGATGAAGGCTTGGAAAATGTTAGCTAATGGCTGCCAAGGATATTTAGCTAACATGGTGGATAAAGATTGTGAAGTGGAATTGGCACCGGAAGATGTTCCCATTATAAAGGAATATGTGGATATCTTTCCGAAAGACTTACCAGGACTTCCGCCGGAACGTGAGATTTCGTTCGAAATCGAATTGCTGCCTGGAGCTGCGCCGATATCCAAAGCGCCTTATCGTATGGCACCTGCCGAGCTTAGAGAACTACAAGTGCAGTTACAAGAATTGCTAGACAAGGGATTCATCCGACAAAGCTACTCTCCATGGGGAGCACCAGTGTTGTTCGTAAAGAAGAAGGATGGATCACTACGAATGTGTATAGACTACCGTGAGCTTAACAAGATTACGATCAAGAACAAGTATCCCCTTCCGAGGATTGACGATCTTTTCGATCAACTTAGGGGAGCGGTAGTATTCTCGAAAGTCGATCTACGATCAGGCTACCATCAGCTCAGGATCAAGGAGTCAGATATCTCCAAGACGGCTTTTCGAACACGTTACGGGCACTATGAGTTTTTGGTTATGCCATTTGGGCTGACCAATGCCCCAACCGCATTCATGGACCTCATGAACCGAGTATTCAAAGAATACCTGGATAAGTTCGTCATTGTTTTTATTGACGACATTTTGATTTACTCAAGGTCCAAAGAAGAGCATGAGCGTCACCTTAGATTGGTGATGGAGACGCTTAGACGAAACCAGCTGTATGCCAAATTTACAAAATGTGAATTTTGGCTGGAAAAAGTTCACTTTTTGGGTCATGTGGTGTCAAAGGAAGGAATTTCAGTAGACCCTGCTAAGATTGAGGCGGTTAGTGCGTGGCCAGCACCCAAAAATGTTACGGAAATAAGGAGTTTCCTTGGATTAGCTGGTTACTACCGACGGTTCGTCGAGGGATTTTCTAAGATCGCTACACCCCTCACCGCTCTTACCCGTAAAGAAAAGAAATTTGAATGGACTCAGAAATGTGAGGAGAATTTTCAAGAGCTCAAAAGGAGATTGACAAGTGCGCCGGTGTTGATAATTCCTGATGTTGATGCAGGAAATTTCGTGATCTATAGTGACGCATCTAAAAATGGATTAGGAGCTGTCCTGATGCAGAGTGGGAAGGTAGTTGCCTACGCATCCCGACAGCTGAAGATTCACGAAAGGAATTATCCCACGCATGACTTGGAGCTCGCGGCAGTAGTTTTCGCACTTAAGATCTGGAGACACTACTTGTACGGGAACAAGTGTGAAATCTACGCAGATCACCAGAGCCTCAAGTATATTTTTACTCAGAAGGAGCTCAATATGAGACAACGTAGATGGCTGGAACTTGTGAAGGATTATGATTGTGAGATCCTTTACCATCCTGGAAAGGCGAACAAGGTAGCAGATGCCTTAAGCAGGAAGTCCGTAGGTATGCTGATGTCTATTGGAATGTTTCCTAGACCACTACAAAAGGAGATTTCAGAGTTCAACTTGGAATTGATAATGGGGAAATTATCTGTTCTGTCCCTCCAGTCCAATCTTCTCGAGACTATCAAGTCGCATCAAGGAAAGGATTCCTCTTTGCTGAAAGCACAACTCTTTGGTGGAAAGAACAAGGAGTTTAAGGTCTCTGAAGATGGTGCTATTTATTTCAAAGGACGGATTTGTGTTCCTAACTTTGAATTTCTTAAGGACCAGATCTTGTCAGAAGCACACAAGACGCCGTATTCAGTACATCCAGGAGCTTCCAAGATGTATAAAGACCTCCGACTGAGTTATTGGTGGCCCAATATGAAGAATGAGGTAGCAGAATATGTATCGAAATGCCTAACTTGTCAGAAAGTTAAGGCTGAACATCGACATCCAGGTGGCAAACTACAGAAAATAGAGCTTCCTGAATGGAAATGGGAGCAAATTACGATGGATTTCGTAGTAGGGCTACCCAGAACTTCAAGTGGGAATGACTCGATTTGGGTTATTGTGGATAGATTAACCAAATCAGCCCACTTTATTGCGATTAAGGTCACCTTTCCAGTGGAGAAATTGGCTGAGATTTACATATCCCAGATAGTCAGATTCCATGGAGTACCAAAATCGATCATCTCAGACAGTGATGGACGTTTCACTTCTCGATTTTGGACCAGTGTTCACAATGCTATGGGGTCGAAGTTGAAGTTCAGTACGGCATTTCACCCCCAAACTGACGGTCAATCAGAACGAACCATCCAGACACTGGAGGATATGTTAAGGTCATGTGTGCTGGATTTCAAAGGAAACTGGGATCAGAAGCTGCCATTGATCGAATTCTCCTACAACAACAGTTATCATGCTTCGATTGGTATGGCTCCATTTGAAGCATTGTATGGAAGAAAATGTCGATCGCCTATTCACTGGCAGGAAGTGGGGCAGAAGCAGCTGCAAACCACAGACTTCATTAAGAAGACCTCTGAGGATATTCAGATGATCAAGCAGAAGCTCGACATAGCTTTTAGCAGACAGAAAAGTTATGCCGATAAACGTAGGAGGCCCTTGGAATTCCAAGTGGGAGATGCGGTGTTCATCAAGATTACTCCTATGAAAGGAGTGATGCGATTTGGTAAAAAGGGAAAGCTTAGTCCGAGGTATACTGGACCATTTGAGATTCTCGAACGGATTGGAAAAGTTGCCTATAAGCTTGCCCTACCGCCTGAGTTAGCTTCGATGCATAATGTTTTCCATGTGTCGATGCTCAAGAAGTATGTGTCAGACCCTTCCCATGTGCTTAGTCAGGAACCGGTGGAGGTTCATACGGACTTAACCTATGAAGAAAAGCCAGTTCGAGTTCTGGATCGGGAAGAGAAGGTCTTAAGGAACAAAACCATTCCCATGGTTAAAATACTATGGCGAAATCATATGGTTGAAGAAGCAACCTGGGAATTAGAAGATGAGATGAGAAAGAACTACCCTTATTTGTTTTAATTTTCGGGGACGAAAATTTTTAAGGGGGGTAGATTGTAATAACTAAAATTTACAACGTTACAATTTCTTGTATAGAAATTTGAACTGTACCGTGAAGGTAATTATGCAAAAGCCCGGTTTAGGGTTTTTATTCAGAATTATGAGTTCTTATGCTTTTATAAGACTCAAAAATGATTGCTTAGTTGAGCATACGACCTTTTGAGGAAAAAGGTATAAAAACGCTATGATTTTTACAAAAGTCAAAGTTTGACCCGAGAGTCAAAGTTTGACCAGAAAGTCAAAGTTTGACCAGAAACCGTCAAAGTAAACCAAGAGAGTCCACGTTGTCAGAATAGGCAACATTGACCTAAGAAAGTCAAAGATTGGCTAGAAAGATCAAT
Organism: Ficus hispida; assembly: GCA_025413025.1. Taxonomy (NCBI): domain Eukaryota; kingdom Viridiplantae; phylum Streptophyta; class Magnoliopsida; order Rosales; family Moraceae; genus Ficus; species Ficus hispida. The sequence goes on along the minus strand of CM046373.1, from coordinate 4,758,826 downwards.
TCTTTGACGATATCGAAAAATGGTTAGCGGTATAGGAAGTATACTGCGGAAAACCAATTTTTTCAGATAAAATGGTTTAAGTTAGATTCAAAACCACCATAGAAAAATCAAGCACACTAAGTAGGAGATTAAAGGCCAAAAGGCTCGAAGCGAAAAGAGAATTTTTCGTATAGTCCATTATTAGACAGATAAATTTTGGACTGCATTTTAATAGCCGGTACTGTGAATCAAAGACCACAGTATCAACTATATCTGTTTAGTATTGAGTTATACTGTCTAATGAAGAATTAGGCCAAATAAGGCCTTAATGGTGATGTCACATTACTTTTGGATTATGACATCATTATATGGATTTAGTGAAAAATTGGAAAGAATTTGGTTGGTTCTAGAACAACCTTGGCCGGCCACCTCACCCTCTTTTTGTGCAAATTGGCTAACTTTGAAGGACTATTTTGCAATTTTAAAAAGTTCAAAATTGCCTATAAATAGGAGTGCATCCTATTCACAAAAATTAGAAAATTTAGCCAAACTTTGCCCAATTTCTTCCTCACCAAAACCGAATTTGGACAGCAGCCAAAAGAGAGAAAAAGTTTCAAAAACTTAAGGAATTAGTCTTAGGAGTATTAGGTATTCATTAGGAAGCAAGCCAAGAAGCTAGAAAAATTTTGGAACCAAGATTGGCCATTGCTGGCCGGTTCTGTGGCAGCAGCAGGGGGGGAGAGAAATTGAAGGGGAAACCAAGTGGGGAGGTGGCTGTTTTGTGTGAAAAGTGGCCGGAACATTGGTAGGACCAATCCCTAGGTGGCTGCAAAATTTCAAGCTCATTGGAGGAGCATAGGGCCGGCTGCACCAAGGGGAAAGGAAGAGAGAAAATTGAGCCAAGCATACCCATATTGGAACAAATAAGGTAAAAATTTTCTTGGCCCTTAAATCTCTCAATTTAAGTTCTAAATTAGAGATTTAAATGTATTACAAGCTAAATTGTAATGAGCATAAGCTCCCTTTAATTTCTGCCCTTAGGTCAGATTTTTTTTAGTGTGTGTGTGCTTGATTAGTTAGGGGTGGTTGATTTAGCATATTAAGCTATGTTTTGTTTAGTGCTTAATTGTGCAATTATATGTGCTTATGAGTATGATTGTATGCTAGATTAATTAAGGGTTGTATGTTTCCCCAAATCTGCCCAACAATATTTAAATGGCATGTTAGGGTGTTAGATGGAAATGTGTATGCTATGTGAGTAGAAATCAAGAAAACTAGCCAAACCGAAACCTTAAAAATTTAGTTTGATTGTTTGACTTGCATGGACGGGTTTGAGCTTCATGTGAGTTAAAATGGGATGTTAGAAACACGTTGTATGTTGATTCTAGGCTCCCGCTGAGTTCGGTTGAGGTAGTGTGCACGAATTAGGACGAGAAACCAAGAAAATACCGAAAACTGCCAATTCGGGTTAGATCTGCCCAGTTTTCTGGAAACCGAAATTTTAGGCCCTTAGAGGCTGATTTTGGAAAAACGTAAAACACAAAAGTTGTAGAGTAGGATTTTTCCTAGTGGACAACACGGACAGTTTTCGAAAATAAGGCTCCAATGGCCTTCGTTTTTAAGAAAACCCGAGCCTGACCATGCCCAGACCCTAAGCACGGCCAGGTGAGTTTAACAGGGAAAATGAACGGGTTAGAGACCGATTTGGGTCTCGAGTTCAAAACGAAAGTTTTAGGATTTTGAATTCTTTAAAACTTTCATGAAGAAAACTTTTTCAAATTCGGCTTTGATTTTTAAATAGAAAATTGGATTTCAAAACTGTGCAGTGAACAAGAAATTCGTGCACAGAAACTTCTAAAACAGTGCAGGAAAAGGACATTTCTGCACATCCACTGATTAATTCTCAGTGAGAAACTGTTCCAAAGGCAGTTTCTATTTTTAATGATTTTTACAAAGACCCGTTCTAAGTTTTATCAAATGATCTTAAAATCCTAAGTTTTTCCAAAGTAAAGAAAGAGTTTTTAATTGAGTTAAGTGAACCATGACCGGGAAAAGATTCCGAGTTATTGGTTTGGGCCCTAAGCCCAAGGGTTATCCAACGTAACCCAATAAAATAGTGAAAATGATTAGTCGGGCCTAAAAACTCGGATTATCTGAAATAATCCTTTGAGTTGTATTTTAGAAGGCGTAGGCCCAAGATTTAAGAATAGTAGTCCAACGCTACTTAGAAAGGCTGTTTAGCCAAGGTTACCCTGTGTAACCAATCAAAGTACACGTTAAGTGTAGTAAACCCTAAACCTTAGGGGTATCCGTGATACAGAGGAAGTATCCGGGTTTGTTTAAGAAAAGGGGGGAAACATATAACTATGACTAGGTATGAATGTTGGTTTGATTACCAACATTCTGTAAGAACTAAATTCTTACTCTATGTCCTCTGATATAGCAGGAAATAGCCTGCTGAGGTATCCTGCAGTGGATCAACAAGTCTCGGGACATAGCACTCAAGGTAAGTACAACTCCGCCTACAGCATAGGCTCTTGTTGATACTTACCCAAGTATGAATAGTGTTTATGATATGATTTATGTTTATGATAAGTTTGTTCAGTTCATGATTATGAAATTAAAGCATGATTTATGTATAGTGACATCATGAAGCATGTTCACTAATAAGAATAATTATGAGTTCATGTAAAGTAAGTATGATGGCAAGCTTGCCTGTGTCGTACCGACCCGCGTCAGGTCGGGTTGAGCTATGGCAAGAGTAAGTCCATAGAGCGCACCCGGTACGTACACTCATGATAAGGGGCCCATAAGTAAGATAAGTTAAGAATGAATACGATGGCATAATAAGAGCATAATTGGTTCATGCATATATTATGCGATGTTATGAAATGATATGTATGTTACGATGAGTTAAGCATGATATGTATGTTACGATGAGTTAAGTATAATATGCATGTTACGATGAGTTAAGCATGATATGTATGATGTGCTATGTTATGTAAAGTTATGATGATTTATGTTTGTGTTTAATTGTTGCGGTTATGAATATTGTACTTGCTGAGCGAAAGCTCACGTGTCTTACATCTATGCTGTAGGTAAGCAACCTACGGGCAACTGATGATGCAAGATGGCGAGCGTGGCGGGGTGGACTGTGAAATGTGAGATTAATAGCCACTACGCGTTTCGTTCTTTTTATGTATATTAATTCGTATTTAAACATCGTTTATATTTTTATGCGTTTTGTTATCCGCGCCATATAAAAAAAAAATAAAAAAATTCCGCTGCTTATACTTAATAAGTAAGTATGTATGCATATGTATATATGTATGTATGTATGTATGGTAACGGCCTGTGATAGGCGGGTCGTTACAAGTCAGATATTTCTAAAACGGCATTTCGAACATGATATGGGCATTATGAATTTTTGGCCATGCCGTTTGGATAAACCAATGCCCCAGCTGCCTTTATGGACCTTATGAATCGAGTGTTCAAAGAGTATTTAGACAAGTTTATTATTATCTTTATTGATGATATTTTAATTTATTCAAGGTCCAGGGCGGAATATTAGCATCACCTTAGGGTGGTGATGGAAACATTAAGAAGGAATCAGCTTTATGCCAAGTTCACAAAACGTGAATTTTGACTACAAAAAGTTCATTTCTTAGGTCATGTAGTTTTAAAGGAAGGAATTTCCGTTGATCCTGCAAAGGTGGAGGCGGTCAGTACATGGCCGGTACCCAAAAATGTTAGCCGGATACTATGATGTTTCATCGAAGGATTTTCCAAGATTACTGCATCACTAACAGCCCTTACTCGAAAAGGGAAGAACTTTGAGTGGACCCAGAAGTGTGAAGAGAACTTTCAAGAACTCAAGAGGGAGCTTACTAGTGCCCCGGTATTAATAATTCCTGACGTTGAAGCAGGAAATTTCATGATTTACAGTGATGCATAAAGGAAAAGTAGTCGCCTACGCTTCGCAACAACTGAAGGTTCACGAAAAGAACTATCCCACGCATGATTTAGAGCTCGCGGCGGTAGTTTTCGCACTCAAAATTTAGAGACACTATTTGTATGGGAATAGATGCGAAATCTATAGCGACCATCAAAGTCTCAAGTATATTTTTACTCAGAAGGAGCTCAACATGAGGCAGTGTAGATGGCTAGAACTTATAAAGGACTACAATTGTGAGATCCTTTACCACCCTGGAAAGGCAAACTGTAACGACCCGCCTAGCACAGGCCGTTACCGTACATACATACATACATACTTAACGTACACAGCGGAAATTTTTTTTTTTTTTTATACGGGTGCATGAACAATAACGATATATAAATAGCGAATGTATGAACAAAACAAAAGGCGATAATCGAACACCGGATAATATATAATGTACATAAGAGACAAAACACGTAGCGGCAGAATATCCCACTCACGTCACAGTTCACCATGCCCCGCTCGCCATCTTGTATCAAAAATTGCTGACAGGTTGCTTACTTACAGCATAGACGTAAGACGTGAGCTTTCGCTCAGCAAGTACAACATAATTATCCGCAACAAATAACAATACAAAACATAACTCGAATCTAACATAACACATTCTACCCTAATCATGCATGAGCCAATTATGCTTGATTATGCTTGCTTGGTATTTCATAGCTTATCATACTTATCGTACTTAACATGCTTATCTTGCTTATCATGTTTATCATGCTTATGGGCCCCATAAGTGTACGTACCGGGCGCGCAACTATGGAGTGGTTGGGGCGGCCAGTCCATTTCCAACTCAATCCATAGTCCAACCCGACCTACGAGCGGGTCGGTACGACACAGGCAACTTGCTTGCCTTCATACTTATCTTTCATAATTTCTTAATCATTCTTATTTAGAGTTAGTGAACATGCTTCGTGAGGTCACATATTCATAAAACATAATCTTATCATGCTTCATATCATAAATTCATACATCATAGACATATCATACATCTTAATCATAACATAACATTTCATCATGGCATATTCATAACATATAACATTTCATAAGCATATCACATCAACTACCATAGCATTTATCATTCATACTTAGGCAAGTATTCAACTAAAGCCTATGCTGTAGGCGGAGTTGTACTTACCTCGAACTCTAAGTCCGATGCTATGCCGCTCCTGAACAGGTTGTAATAACAGATTATCACCTGTTATTACAAAGGACATATCGTAAGGATTTCTAAAAATCCTACTTTTTATACTGTTGGTTATCTCAACCAACATTCATTTTATTCTATGTTATATGCCCCCATATGATTAACTTGAAAACATAAGGAACGGGTTACTATAAATAACCCTATAGGTAACCCTCGAGACAAGGGCCCTATTCCATAGTCTTAGTTCCTTATTGGGGTTACGTTGGATAACCCTTGGGCTTCGGGCCCAAACCAATAACTCGGTATCTTTTTCCGGTTATTGCTCATCGAAACTTAGTTTAGAAATCACTTTTGAAAACTTAGAGTTTTCTTTAAAATCCTTATGAGTGGGTTCATTGTAAAAATCATTAAAAGTCAAAACTGTCTTTGGAACAGCTTTTTACTGTAAATTTGTTAACATATGTGCAGGAATGCCTAATTCCAACACTGTTTTTAGAAACCCTGAGCAATAACCTACCGATCACTGCACAGTTTTTGAAATACATTTTTGTTTGAAAAACTGAGTTCGAATTTGAAAAAGTTTCCTTCATCAAAGTTTTAAATCTCAAAAAGCTCTAAAACTTTCATGTTTTGATCAAAATCCATTTCGGACTTTAACCCACTCGTTTTCCCTTTTTAAATTCACCTGGCCATGCATGAAGTCTGGGCACGGTCAGGCTCGGATTTCTATGAAAACGAAGGCCGTTGGAGCCTTATTTTTAGAAACTGTTTGCGTAGTCTTATAGGAAAAACTGTTCTCAACAACTTTCATGTTTTACGTTTTCCGAAAATCGGCCTCTAAGGGCCTCAAAATTTGCTTTCCAGAAAACAGGGTAACTTGAACCCGAAATGGCAGTTTCCTTATTCTCATTTGTTACTCGCCCTAAAAACGTGCACACTACCTCAACCGAACACAGCGGGAGCCTAAATCAAACATACAACGCTTTTCTAACGTCAATTTCTCTTTAAACACAAATTAAAACTCAGCCATGCAAACCATTATCTTATCCCAATTAATTAGGTTTTGCAGAAAAAATCCAGCTTGACTAATATACACCAAATCTGCCAATTAACATAATCATGCATTCTAATCCATACCTTAACTTATTAGGGGCATATAACTTAACCATTCAGCTAGCATACAAACAAGCAAGCATTTTAAAAGCGTAGCATACTAATTAAACCAAACCACCCTAAAAATCAAATCAAGCACATAACCTAACTAGGGCTGAAAATAAAATTAGAGCTTATGCTCATACAACCAACAACTTGAAATACAATTTAAACTTTCCAATTGAACCCAAATTGAAAGCTGAAAGCTGTGGGAGATTTTACCTTAATGAACCCTAAAGTTGGTTAGGGTTTGGTCCAAAGTTTCTTCCCCCTTGGCTCCTAGTCACAACCGGCCTCCTCCCTAGCTCACCCGAAAACTTTTCTGTCCCTTGGCTGCTGCTCCTCACCAATTCCAGTCACTAAATCCGGCCACTCCTTCAGCTTTTCTCTTCCTTTTCCAGCTCACTAACAGCCGGCCAAAGTGCCAAGATGGGACCCCAAAATTTTTCCAACACTTTTCCTTGTTTTCTTGATGAAATCCGAACTCACCCTAAGGAATTCACTCTTGGATTTCTGCTTTTGTTCTTGTTTTTCTTGGCTGCTAGAGTTCGGTTTTGGGCAGAGAAAAATGGGCAGAGTATGGCTGAATTTTCTAATTTTTTTTTTTGAATAGAATGGCCACCTATTTATAGAGGTTTTGGAGCTTTGTTTAATTGCAATTTTAGTCCCTCAAAAACTAACATTTTACACTAATGGGGGGGTGAGGTGGCCGGCCATCATGTGGTCTAGAACCAACCAAATACTTTCCAATTTTAGCTTAAATCCAAATGATGTCATAATTAATGGATAAGGTGATGTCATCCACCTTAGGGCTTGTTTGGCTTAAAACCTTGATAAGAAATCCATTTTTAGCCAAACAGTCATTGCTAATACTGTGTTACTTAATACACAGTATCATAAGTTAAATTTTATTCCAAAATTTATCTGTCATAAAATGGACGGTACGAAAAACTTTTCTTTCCGCTTCAAGTCCTTTGGCCCTTAATAATCTATTTAATGTGCTTGATTTTTCTATGGCGGTTTTAGGTTTAATTCTAACTATTTTATCTGTAGAAAAATGATTTTCGCAGTACAAAACCTATACTGCTCAACATACTTAAATTCCGTCATATAGTTGATCTTTCCAGTCAATCTTTGACTTATCGGGTCAACTTTGATTTTCATGGTCAACTTTGACTTTTTCGGTCAACGTTGACTTTTTATAAAATCATCGGATTTTCTATCTTTTGAACCCAAAAGAACATATGCTTAGCTAAGCAATCATATTTGAGTCTTATAGAGCCATAAGAACTCATAAAAATAAATAAAAAACCCTGAGCCGGGATTTTTCATAGATACCATTACGGTACAATTTAAATTTCTATACAAGAAATCTTAGCGATGAAAATTCTAGATCTTACACAAACATGGTAGGAGATGCTTTAAGTAGGAAATTAGTGGTCATGCTGATGTCTATTGGAGCGTTGCCTAAGCCACTACAAAGAGAAATTTCCGAGTTCAACTTAGAAATGAAAACGGGGAAATTATCTGTTCTGACTCTTCAGTCCAATCTTCTAGAGACCATTAGGTTGTATCAAGGGAATGATTCCTTTTTGCTAAAAGTGCAACTTTTTGGTGGAAAGAACAAGGAATTTAAGACCTCTGCATATGGTGTCATTTATTTCAAGGAAAGAATTTGTGTTCCTAACTTTGAATTTCTTAAGAACCAAATTATGTTTGAAGCGCATAAGACACCATATTCGGTACATCCCGGAGCTTCCAAGATGTACAAGGATCTTCGAGAAAATTATTGGTGGCCAAATATGAAAAATAAAATCACAGAATTCGTGTCAAAATACCTAACTTGTCAGAAAGTTAAGGCTGAACATCGACATCCTGGTGGAGATTTGCAAAAAATGGAGCTCTCTGATTGGAAATGGGAACAAATTACTATTGATTTTGTAGTAGGATTACCCAGGACTGCAAGTAGGAATGACACGATTTGGGTTATTGTTGATAGGTTAATCAAATCAGCCCACTTCATTGCAATCAAGGCCACCTTTTCAGTGGAAAAGTTGGTTGAAATCTACGTATCCCAGATTGTTCGACTGCATGGAGTGTCAAAATCCATCATTTCAGATCGTGATGGGCATTTCACCTCCCGATTTTGGACTAGTGTTCACAATGCCATGGGTCGAAATTAAAGTTCAGTACGGCTTTTCACCCCCAAACTGATGGCCAGTCGGAACGAACCATCTAGACATTAGAAGATATGCTAAGATCATGTGTTCTGGATTTCAAAGGAAATTTGGATCAGAAGTTGCCATTGATCGAATTTTCGTATAATAATAGTTACCACGTTTCGATTGGTATGGCTCCATTTCAAGCGTTATATGGAAGGAAATGTCGATCTCCCATTCATTGGCAGGAAGTTGGACAGAAACAGCTTCAAACTACGGATTTCATCAAGATGATTAAACAGAAACTTGACATAGCTTTTAGTCGATAAAAAAGTTATGCCGATAAACGTCGAAGGCTCTTGGAATTCCAAGTTGGAGATTCTGTTTTGATTAAGATTACTCCGATAAAGGGAGTAATGATATTTGGTAAAAAGGGGAAGCTTAGTCCAAGGTACACGGGACCATTCGAAATCCTAGAAAGGATTGGAAAAGTAGCTTACAAGCTTGCCTTACCACTAGAGTTAGCTTCAATGCATAACGTCTTTCATGTCTCGATGCTGAAGAAATATATATCAGATCCTTCCCATGTGCTTAGTCAAGGACAAGTTGAAGTTCAAACGGACTTGACATACGAAGGAAAGCCAGCTCGAATTCTAAATCGGGAAGAGAAAGCCTTAAGAAACAAAACCATTCCTATGATTAAAGTATTATAGCGAAACCATAAGGTAGAAGAAGCAACATGGGAGTTAGAAGATGAAATGAGAAAAAACTACCCCAGTTTGTTTTAATTTTCGAGGAAGAAAATTTTTAAGGGGAGTATATTATAATAACTAGCTTTTTACGATATTATGATTTCCTTTTTAAAGGAATTTAAGCTGTACCATGAAGGTATCTATGAAAAAGCTGATTAGGGTTTTTATCAAATTTTTTGAGTCCTTATGATTTTATAAGACTCAGTAATTAATTGCTTAGTCAAGCATATGACCTTTTGAGTAAAAGGGTATAATAAAATTTTACAATTTTATTTCCGGTCAACATTTGACCAGAATGACCTAAGTTATGACGATACTGCAGTATAGCAAGCAGTATGGAAATTATACTGCGAAAAACCATCATTACGGATAAGATAGAAAGAATAAGATTCAAAACCACTATAAAAAATTCAAGCACATTAATTAGGACAATAAAGGCTAAATGGCTTAAAGTTATAAGAAAAATTTTTATGCAATCCATTTATATACAGATGAATTATGGACTGTAGTCCAGTATAACAGTACTGTCATTAGTGAGAGCAGTATTAGAAATATCTGTAAATAGGTGATTGTGGGAGGGGGGGGCTCATTTTGTTAACAAAAATGAGAAAACACCCCAAAACCATGCCAAATATAACGATCCGCCTAGCACAGGCCGTTACCATACATACATACATACATACATGCCTTCATACTTACTTACTTACTTACTTACTTAGCGTAACTAGCGGAAATTTTTTTTATACGAAGCGTACGAACGGAAAGTAATATATAAAAACGATGTTCGTAGTTCGGATATTAAATAATGTACATAAAGAAAACAAAACGCGTGGCGGCATTATATCCCACATCCTTCACAGTTCGCCCTGCCTCGCTCGCCATCTTGTATCAAAAATTGCCAATAGGTTGTTTACCTACAGCATAGATGAAAGATGTGAGCTTTCACTCAGCAAGTACAACATAAACATCCGCGACACTAACAATACAAAGCATAACTCAATCCAACGTAACATATTCTGCCCTAATCATGCATGAGCCAATTATGCTTCATTATGCTCGCTTGTTCTTTCATAGCTTATCTTACCTTACTTGCTTATCTTACTTATCTTGCTTAACTTGCTTATCTTGCTTATGGGCCCCTTACATAAGTGTACATACCGGGCGCGCAACTATGGAGTGGTTGGGGCGGCCAGTCCATTTCCAACTCAAACCATAGTCCAACCCGACCTAACGTGGGTCGGTACGACACAGGCAACTTGCTTGCCATCATACTTGCTTTTCATAATCTCTTCTTTGAACTTACTCTTATTTAGAATTGGTGAACATGCTTCATGATGTCACACATTCATAAGATATAATCATATCATATTTCATATCATAAACTTAATGCATCATAGACATATCATACATCATGACATAATCAGATCATATAACATCATCACATCATATCTCATAAGCATATCCTAATATCAGACAAATCTAACATACATCACATCACCTACTATAGCATTCATCGATCATACTTGGGTAAGTATACAACAAAAAGCCTATGCTGTAGGCAGAGTTGTACTTACCTCGAACTCTATGTCCGATGTTATGCTGCTCCTGGTCGGGGCGCAATAACAGATTACCTCCTGCTATTACAAAGGACATAGTGTAAGGATTCTGTAAATCCTACTTTTAAACTGTTGGTAACCTTAACCAACATTCATTTTATTCTTTGTTATATGCCCCCACATAATCTATCTTGAAACAACATAAATGGGTTACTATAAGTTACCCCATAAGTAACCCCTGAGCTAAGGGCCTTAACCAAATGACTTAGTCTTTTATTGGGTTACATTGGATAACCCTTGGGCTTCGGGCCCAAACCAATAACTTGGTTTAAAAATCCCTTTTGCTTTGTTTTTAGAAAAACTTATGGTTTTCTTCAAAAATCCTTGAAATCTTATGAGTGGGTCTTTGTAAAAATCATTAAAAATAGAAACTGCCTTTGGAACAGCTTCTTACTATTAATTTGTTAGTGTATGTGCAGGAATGTCCTTTTCCTGCACTGTTTTAGAAAACCCTGTACAGGAATTTCCTGTTTACTGTACAGTTTTTGAAATCCAATTTTATTTAAAAATCTGAGTTTGAATTTGAAAAAGTTTTCTTCATAAAAGTTTTAAATCTTGAAAAACCCTAAAACTTTTATGTTTTGCTCAAAACCCAATTCGGAATTTAACCTACTCATTTACCCTATTGAACTCACCTGGCCGTGCATGAAGTCTGGGCACAGTCAGGCTCGGATTTCCATAAAAATGAAGGTCGTTGGAGCCTTATTTTTGAAAACTGTCTAGGTAGACCTACAGGAAAAATCCTTTTCTACAACTTTTATGTTTTAGGTTTTACCAGATTCGGCCTCTAAGGGCCTCAAATTCGGGTTTCCAGAAAATCTGACCAGCTTGTATCCGAATTGGCAGTTTTCTTTCTCTTATTCGTTTCTCATCCTAAGACGTGCACACTACCTCAACCGACCACAGTGGGAGCCTAAAATCAACATGCAGTGCTTTTCTAATGTAAATTTTCTTTAAACACAATTTAAAACACAGCCATGCAAACTATTATTCTTTTCTAGATAACTAGGGTTTGCATATTTTTCTAAGTTGCATAATTCATTCCAATTCAACCATGCAACCTATTAATTCATTCTAGATCATGTTTAGTCCTATTAGGGGACATATAACCTTATCAAATCTCTACCATACAAACAACATAAATCAAGCAAGCATCAAAATAAATCATACAAACTTATAAAAAACCAAACCACCCTTAGATCTAATCATGCACATAACCTAGATTTCTAAACTAGGGCCATAATAAAATTAGAGCTTATGCTCTTACAATTATCAACTTGAAATACATATAAATTTCAAATTGAAACCAAATTGAAAATTTTAAGGCTATGGGAGAGTTACCTTACTTAACCCTAAGAGATGTTAGCGTTTGGTCCAAAAACTTCTCCTCCTTGGCTCCTAGATGCAACTGGCCTCTCCCCCTAGCCTACCCAAAAATTTTGTCACTTAGGTGTGGTTCCAACCAAGTCCGGCCACTCACCACCTAATCCCCTAACACTTTTCTCTTCCTTTTCTTCCTTGCCCACAACCGGCCACTTGGCCATAATGGGTTTCCAAAATTTTCCAACTCTTTTTCTTTTCTTCCTAGTTGAAATCCGAACTCTCCCCTAGGATTTCTCTCTTGAATTTTTGTTTTGCTCCATTCTTTCTTGGCTTCCTTAGGGTCAGTTTTTGAGGAGAGAAATGGGCATGGTTTGGCTAACTTTTTCTAATTTTTTTGAGCAAATGGGTTGTGGCGACCAGCCCTTTCGTGGTCGTCACCTTACTTACTTACATACATATGAAAATCTGGACTAAATTTTTCTTTTTTTTTTTTCTTTTTTTTTTTTTTGTCATCATCACTTAACTTAGGATGAAAACTTTCATATTAACTACTTATACATACATATACATATCTTGTTTCTTGAAGTACCAAACATAGTACTTAAATACTACATAAACATAATGAAATTTTAACAAAACGCGTGACAGCTCCAAACCCATAATTTCACAGTCTTGCTATGCCACGCTCTCTGCCTTGCATCAGGTACTGCTATAGGGTTGCTTACCTACAGCATAAACGTAAGTCATGAGCTATTGCTCAGCAAGTACAACTATTGCACAGCAAAACTTTTCATAATAACCAATGCATGAACCTTTTATGCTTTCATTATTCATTCATAAGTTAGCGTTGGTTCTGGGCCCCTTACATAACATAAGTATACGTACCGTGGCGCGCTGCCATGGAGTGGTTGGGGCGGCCAGCCCTGTCCAACTCAAACCATGAACTAAACCCGACCTAACACGGGTCGATACGACACAAGAAATCTGTTCATCATCATCATACTTGAATTTTTTCATGATCATAAACAGTTTCTAACTTGAAACCATATTCTTACAGATTACCACCTGTTTATCATCATACTTGAATCATTAACAGTTTTTAACTTGAAACCATATTTTACTCATTACCAAGTAACTTATCATTAATGAGCATGCTTCGTGATGCCATATCATCATAACATATATATCATCAGTACATCAGCATAACTTTGTGATGTCATAATATCATAGCTTACATCATAACATTTAACATAACTTGATCATCATATACTAACATACATCGCAAGCATATCAACATAACTTGATCATTATACTTCGTAAGCATATCAACATAACATCATAAGCATATCAACATAACTTAATCATCATGAACTTGAAAATAAACATTTTCGTTTATGCTGTAGGTGGAGTTGTACTCACCAGTTACAATAAATCTTAAATTTAGTGCTCCACCTAAATATATTGTTTTCCTGTTTTCACAGAAAAATCATAGGATAAGAATCATCCTATCATAGTGTCATAATTACCCTAGTTATTAACTTATCTTAGTACAAGGGTATCAAAACATAGCATAAACTTTAAAACTTCACTATCTTTTAAAACCCTTGAATTCTGAAAACTGTATTTGAAATCAGTCCTTACATTTGATCCTTTTCTAACAAATCTGTTTGGAATTTGAAAACGTTTTCTGCATAAAAGTTGTAGACCTTGAATGTTCCTACAACTCCTGTTTTAAACTTAAAACCCAAATCTGACTTTAACATACCAGTTTCTGCCTTTGAATACTCTTCGACCATTTTTATTAACCCTAAAATAGGTCTAGGGTTTTTGTAAAAACGAAAGTCTTAAAAGCCTTATTTTCAAAAACTGTCCGCGTGGCCCCTAGGATTTGCCCTTCTCTACAACTTTGTAGTTTTGACTTTTTCAAGATTCGGCCTCTAAGGGCCTCAAAATTTGATTTACAAATTACTGTCCAATTTGACCCGAAACTGGCAGTTTTCATTTGGTTTGGTTTTTAGGTAACTAACCCGCACACTACCTCAAACGGGTACCCCGTGAGCCTATGACAAGCATGCAGGCGTTACAAAACCTTTTCATAACCTTATAATCAGTTCTTTCTCATATAACTTTTTGTGCAAACCTAATTGGCAATTCATACCAAATAGGGTTTTAGGGTTCTTCAAAACCTTGACTTGCAACATACAACATTCATATACCAAACCATTCATAGTTTCTCATTTTTAACAGCATGAGAACATACTGAAATCATGCTATAGTCATACTTACATCTCTCAACTTTTAAATCAAAAATCTTAAACTTTCATAAGATCTTAACTTGAAACTAGCATATCAAAACCGAATGCTAACAATTACATATAAAGCATGGTTTATAAATCTTAACAACCATAACCCATGCTTTTACATAATATCATACTCTTAATTCTCTTAACTAAAACGTGAATGAAAAGCTAGAGGTTAAAAGATTTACCTCAAGGTTCACGAGAAAGGTTATAGCTTAGGGTTTTGAGGTTTTTCTTTTTCATTAGTCCAGCACCAACCAAAAACCCGAATCTGTCTCTCACTTTTCTCTCTCACTTTGGTTCGGTTCCTATGGGAGAAAACTAGCTGCTAGCTGCAAGGTTCACTAAAAGAAAATACAGTGAACTTGGCTTCACCTATTTATAGGTGAACAATTTACTTTTGCATTGCCAACTAGTCCCCAAAAGTCACTTATTTACTCAACACTCCTTGTGAGGTGGCCAGCTAAGCATGGTTCAAGTGGTTGAGTAAGCAAAGCTATGGTAGGCTTACTCACCAAGGCTATGATGTGTGGTGTCTTGCTCTCAAGGTGGCCGGCCCTAGGGTGTTGAAGTGTCAAAGCCTTAGCTAGCCATGGATGCAAAGCTAGATTGGCTTACTCACCAAAGCTAGGCCATGATGTGTCATTCCCTTATGGTGGCTGGTTTTGGTGTTGCCTTGGCAAGGCCTTGGCTTGCCAAGCAAGCAAAGCTAGTAAGCTGACTCGTCATAGCTATTTCACGTGGTGTCACTTCCTCATAGTGGCTGGTTCATGAATGGTGAGGTGTGAGAGTCTTGGCTTGGCTAAGGTGGCTTACTCACCTTAGCTAGTCCATGAGCTGTCTTAACCTCATGGTAGCCGGCCTTGGGTGGTTTGGTGTGCTTGCTATTGCTAGCCACATGAGCAAGGCTATGGTACTTACTCACCAAGGCTAGTTCATGATGTGTCTAGCCAAGGTGATGGCCGGTTCCTTAAGGTGCCAAGTGAAAAATCTTTGCTTATTGATACATCACACATAACCAAGTAAGCAAGGCTAGAATGCTTACTAAGTGTAACGCCCCAACCTACGTAGGGCCGTTACCATACATACATGAACTTACATAACTGCTTAAACCTACTTGGAAAATCGAGAATAAATTTTTTTTCAAACTTACATATAAAATAGGGTTGCTTGTATAGAAACTTATCAGGCATACATAATTCTTACAACTTGCTTGAGTCTTTAAATCCTCATATTTTTGTACAACATAACTTACTTTAAAATATAGGTGTATATATTTTAAGCTTAACAGATTTTGCGGAAAATTTTGCGTAGTGGTATCCCACACCGCCCTTCACCCGCCGCATCATCCACCTGGCCCACCAATTAAGCTGCAAGCCTCTTACCTACAGTATGAAATATACTGATGAGTCTTTTGTAACCAATTATTGACTTGAACTTATAATCTTGTTTAACATGTGGGTCCCTAGTGTACGTACCAAAAGCGCGCAAGCCTCAGAACGTCAGGGTTTGCAAGGTCCTTAACCATTCTGGAAAACATGAACATGACCTTTCACATACCAATGGAAGGTTGATAATCATAAAATTGAAACATACATGATCCTCCTGTATCAACAGGAGGTTGGTACGACACCTTACTTATCTTGGTTTAGTCTTAGTCTTGTTATATTTCCAAGACTAAGAATCTTTACATGTGATCTTAATAGTCATGATGCACATGAACTAGACAGAGCATAACTTGATGTATCATGGCTTAACATGACTTATTGTATCATAATATGGCATAACATGGCATAACATAACATAGCATAGCATAACATGGCACAACATAACATGGCATAGCATAACATGGCATAACATAACATGGCATAACATGTAATCATGTCATATACTTGAAAATAGATTACTATTTTCCATACTGTAGGTGAGGTTTGTACTTACCTCGTCTATTATGTCCACTAATGTGTCGCTCCAAATCCGGACACAGCAGCAGGTTATCTCCTGCTATAATAAAGGACATAGGTAAGGGTTTAAAAATGTTGGGGTTCTAGCCAATACTTATGTATAACCATAGTTATATGTCTCCCCCCCCCCCCCTATATGTTATCTTTCTTGTCTTAATCCATATTTAAACTTGGTATCTTGTTGGGCTACATTGGGTAACCTTGGGCTTTGGCCCAGTCCAATAACCTGGATATCCTTCCAGATTACCGTTGGTCAATCCAGTATCCATTTCTTGGGTCCCAAAATTTTCTTTGGCTTTTCTTTGGAAAAACTTAACATTTTAGGTCCTTTTTAATTCAAAAATCCTTTGTTCAACTTTTGAAAAATTATAATTCTTGAGTACGATTTGTAAAATCATTAAGTGTTGAAAAATGCCCTTGGAATAGCTTTCCACAGTCGAACCATCAGTGTATGTGCAGGAATGTCCTTTTCCTACACTGTTTTAGAAAATCCTGAGCAGGAATTTCCTATTTCCTGCACAGTTTTAGAAATCCAATTGTATTTGAAAATCTGGGTCGAATACGAAAAAGTTTTCTTCATGAAAGTTTTAGATATTGAAAACCCTTACAACTTTCATGTTTTACTCAAAACCCATTTCGGAATTTATCCTACTCTTATTTCTTGTTGAACCAACCTGGCCGTGCATGAAAACTGGGCACGGTCAGGCTCCGATTTTTGGGAAAACCAAGGCCATTGGAGCCTTAATTTACAAAACGGTCCACGTGACCCACTAGGAAAAATCCTTCTCTACAACTTTTATGTTTTAAGTTTTTCCAGATTCGGCCTCTAAAGGCCTCAAAATCAGATTTCCAGAAAACTGGCCAGTTTTACCCGAACTGGCAGTTTTTATGCTTAGATTCGGTTTACGTCCTAATACGCGCACACTACCTCAATCGGCCGCAACCGAGAGCCTATACGAGTCATGCAGCACTTTCTAACGTTTATTCCATCATCATTCATCCACACAATCAGATTCAAACCCTTAGGCAGATTTGGGGACATACAACCATGCATGAACCCTAATTTCCATGCAACCAATCACATAAGCATGCATATCTTGAAATTTAAAATCACCTAAGCACCATGATCAAGCACAACCCTAAAATTTCTAAACTAGGGCAGAAAATTAAATTGAGCTTATGCTCTACAATTCCAACATTGAAATACACTTAAATCTCCAAATTGGAACTTGAATTGAAAAGCCTAGGATCCAAGGAGGCTTACCTTACTCAATTCAAGTGGTTTGCTCAGCTTTTTTCCCTTTTTCCTAGCACCACCACAACCAGCCCTCTCCTCCAATGGGGCTCCAAAATTTTTTTTGAACCTTGCTTGCTGTTTCTAGTTCAAAATCCGACCTCCCCCTAAGTTTTCTCCCTTTGGGTTTTCAATTTTTTTCTCACTTTTCCTTTCCTCCTTATGTTCGGTTTTTGAGAGAGAATTTTGGCATAGTTTGGCTAATTTTTCTGATTTTTTTGAAGCCAAAACCAACCCCCCCTCAAGCCTATTTATAGCTTAAAATTATTTTAATTTTGGATTTATTTTTAATCCAAAATTTGCTAAAATACCCTTGGGACAAGAATATTTGCATAAAATTTTGCACAAATACCCTCCAAGTGGCCGGCCATTAGGTGTTAGGTGTCATCCCATAAATTTTTTCCACTTTTCTTTAATCAAGAATGATGTCATAATTCCAAGATAAGGTGATCTCATCATAAGGCCTTGTTTGGCCTTTCCTTTAAAATGCAGTCCACTTTTATGCTACACAGATATTTCCAATACTGTTATTAACTAATAACAGTATTTTATACTGTATTGTAGTCCAAAATTTATCTGTGTAAAAATGAACTGTATAAAATTTTTCTTATTTCTTGAAACCTTTCTTGCCCTTAATATCCTACTTGGTGTGCTTGATTTTTCTATGGCGGTTTTAAATCTTACTCATGCTATCTTATTTGTAAAGACGGTTTTCGCAGTATATTTTCTATACTGCTTATCATATCTCAGTACCTTCATCTATTTGACCTCTCTGGTCAACCTTTGACTTTTTAGGTCAACTTTGACTTTTTCGGTCAAACTTTGACTAACATGAAATCATAGGATTTTTCTTCCCTTTTTGCTCAAAGGTCATATGCTTGGCTAAGCAAACTGCTTATTGAGTCTCATAGCTAATTAGATGAGAACTCAAACATTTACTGATAAAATTATGAATTTCGCATTGATATTCACAATTTTCATGAAACATCACAAAAACACATAATATGAACATAGATTTCTTATGTATAAGGAAATCATGAGTCCATGTTAATTTTCGGATATTACAACCCACCCTCCTTACAAAATTTTCGTCCTCGAAAATCAGAATAATTCTGGGTGGCTTTTCTTCATATCATCTTCTCATTCCCATGTTGCTTCCTCAACTTCATGATTTTGCCATAGAACCTTCGCTAAAGGTATAACTTTGTGTCTTAGCACCTTTTCTTCTCGTGCCAAAATTCGAACCGGTCTTTCCTCATAAGTCAGATCCTCGTGAACCTCAATTGGTTCATGACTTAATACATGTGAGGGATCTAAGATATACTTCTTTAGCATCGACAAATGAAATACATTGTGCACATATGCTAATTCTTGGGGCAAAGCCAACTTATAGGCCACATTACCAACTCTTTCGAGTACTTCGAATGGTCCTATGTATCTCGGACTTAGTTTCCCTTTCTTTTCAAATCTCATGACTCCTTTGAACGGAGCAATCTTAAGGAAAACCAAGTCTCCTACTTGGAATTCTAGAGGCCTTCTGCGTTTGTCGGCATAACTCTTTTGTCGACTAAATGCAGTTTCCATCCGTTGACGTATGAGTTTTATGGCTTCTGTGGTCCTCCGTATAAAGTCCGTAGACACAAGTTCTCTCTCTTGTCTCGTACCAATGGACTAGAGACCTACACCTTCTCCCATAGAGAGCTTCGTAAGGATCCATTCCAATCGAAGCTTGGAAACTGTTGTTGTACGAGAATTCAATCAAAGGAAGCTTCTTATCCCAAGTTCCCTTGAAGTCCATCACACATGCTCGTAACATATCTTCTAAAGTCTGAATGGTCCTCTCTGATTGTCCATCCGTCTGTGGGTGAAAAGCTGTACTAAAAGTAAGCTTTGTACCCATTGCTTGATGTATACTTCTCCAAAATTTTGAAGTGAAACGACCATCACGATCTGAGGTGATCGATTTGGGGATCCCATGGTAGCGAACGATCTGCGCGACGTACAGGTCCGCTAGATGCTCCACTGAGAAGCTAAGCTTGATGGCCAAGAAGTGTGCGGATTTCATCAATCGATCGACAATCACCCAAATAGCATCATTGCCGTTGGGAGTTCGGGGTAGACCAACCATGAAATCCATCGTCACTTGGTCCCATTTCCATTCTGGGATGGAAATTTTCTGCAATTCTCCTCTGGGACGTTGGTGTTCAGCCTTCACTTTCTGACACGTAAGGCATTTACTAACAAATGTGGTGACGTCATTCTTCATTTTGGGCCACCAAAAACTTTCCTTCAAGTCTTTGTACATCTTTGTGGCTCCAGGATGAACGGAATACGGAGTCTCATGAGCTTCTTTCATGATCTGCTCCTTCAACTCGTCCTTATTAGGAATGCATAGTCTATTTTTCCGATAGAGTATGCCCTGGTCAGATATGTTGAAGTCTGACTCCTTTCCTTCTAAGACTTCGTTCTTCGTCCTAAGCAGTGAGGCATCTCCTTCTTGACGCTCCTTCATGCCATCCAAAATGGTAGGTTGGAAGGTTAGGGCAGCTAAACCTCCCGTAATAAACTCTATTCCAGCTTCCACTAGCTCCTTTTGAAGGGGCTCGATCAATGACAGAATTGATCTCAACGAGGAAAACAACTTCCGACTTATAACGCCCCAACCTATGTAGGGCCGTTACCATACATACATGAACTTATATAACTACTTAAACTTTCTTAGAAAATTGAGAATAAATTTTGTTTTTCAAACTTATATAAACATAGGGTTGCTTGTATAGAGACTTATCATGCATACATACTGAGATAAAAACATATATACATATTTCTTATAACTTGTTCGAGTTTTTAAATCCTCATAATTTTTATACAACGTAACTGTCTTTAAAATATATATAAACTTAAACTTAACATAACTTTGCGGAAGATTTTGCGTAGTGGTATCCCACACCGCCTTCACCCACCGCATCATCCACCTGGCCCACCAATTAAGCTGCAGGCCTCTTACCTACAGTATGAAATATACTGATGAGCTTTCGCTTAGCAAGTACAAACATAATATCACAAAATGTAACAAATGTCGTGCAACTCATGCATGAATCAATTATGAGTCTTTTATAACCAATTATTGACTTGAACTTATTATCTTGTTTAACATGTGGGCCCCTAGTGTACGTACCAAAAGCGCGCAAGCCTCAGAATGTCAGGGTTTGCAAGGCCCTTACCCATTCTGGAAAACATGAACATGACCCTTCACGTATCAACGGAAGGTTGATAATCATAAACTTGAAACATACATGATCCTCCCGCATCAGCGGGAGGTTGGTACGACACCTTACTTGTCTTGGTTTAGTCTTAGTCTTGTTACATTTCCAAGACTAAGAATCGTTACATGTGATCTTAATAGTCATGACGCACATGAACTAGACATGGCATAACTTGATGTATCATGGCTTAACATGACTTATCGTATCATAACATGGCATAACATGGCATAACATAACATGGCATAACATGGCATGACATAACATGGCATAACATAACATGGCATAGCATAGCATGACATAGCATAACTTGGCATAACATGTCATATACTTGAAAATAGATTACTATTTTCCATACTGTAGGTGAGGTTTGTACTTACCTCGTCTACTATATCCGCTAGTGTCTCGCTCCAAGTCCGGATACAACAGCAGGTTAACTCCTGCTATAATAAAGGACATAGGTAAGGATCTAAAAATGTTGGGGATCTAACCAACATTCATGCATAACCATAGTTATATGTCCCCTCCCTATATGGTATCTTACTTGTCTTAGTCCATATTTAAACTTGGTATCTTGTTGGCTACATTGGGTAACCCTGGGCTTTGGTCCAGTCCAATAACCTGGATATCCTTCCAGATTACCGTTGGTCAATCCAGTCTCCATTTCTTGGGTCCCAAAATTCTCTTTGGCTTTTCTTTCAAAAACTTAACATTTAGGTCCTTTTTAATTCAAAAATCCTTTGTTCAACTTTTGAAAAATTATAATTCTTGAGTAGGATTTGTAAAATTATTAAGTGTTGAAAACTGCCCTTGGAACAGCTTTCCACAATCGAACCATCAGTGTATGTGCAGGAATGTCCATTTCCTGCACTGTTTTAGAAAATCCTGAGCAGGAATTTCCTATTTCCTGCACAGTTTTAGAAATCTAATTGTATTTGAAAATATGGGTCGAATCCGAAAAAGTTTTCTTCATGAAAGTTTTAGATATTGAAAAACCTTACAACTTTCGTGTTTTACTCAAAACTCAGTTTGGAATTTATCCTACTCTTATTTCTTGTTGAACCCACCTGGCCGTGCATGTAATCTGGGCACGGTCAGGCTTGGATTTTTGTGAAAACCGAAGCCTTTGGAGCCTTATTTTGCAAAACGGTCTGGGTTACCCACTAGAAAAAATCCTTCTCTACAACTTTTATGTTTTAAGTTTTTCCAGATTCGGCCTCTAGAGGACTCAAAATTAGATTTCCAGAAAACTGGCCAGTTTTACCCGAACTGGCAGTTTTTATGCTTAGATTCGGTTTACGTCCTAATACGCGCACACTACCTCAATCGGCCGTAACCGAGAGCCTATACCAGTCATGCAGCGCTTTCTAACGTTCATTCCATCATCATTCATCCAAACAATCACATTCAAACCCCAAGGCAGATTTGGGACATACAACCATGCAAACCCTAATTTCCATGCAATTAATCACATAAGCATGCATATCTTGAAATTTAAAACCACCTAAGCACCATGATCAAGCACAACCCTAAAATTTCTAAACTAGGGTAGAAAATTAAATTGAGCTTATGCTCTACAATTCCAATATTGAAATACACTTAAATCTCCAAATTGGAACTTCAATTGAAAAGCCTAAGATCAAAGAGGCTTACCTTACTCAATTCAAGTGGTTTGCTCAGCTTTTTCCCCTTTTTCCTAGCACCACCACAACCGGCCCTCTCCTCGAAATGGGTTCCAAAAATTTTGTTGAGCCTTGCTTGCTGTTTCTAGTTCGAAATCCGACCTCCCCCTAAGTTTTCTCCCTTTGGTTTTCAATATTTTTCTCACTTTTCCTTTCCTCCTTATGTTCGGTTTTTGAGAGCGAATTTTGGCATAGTTTTGCTGATTTTTCTGATTTTTTTGAAGCCAAAACCGACCCCCCTTCAAGCCCTATTTATAGCTGAAAATTGATTAAATTTTGGATTTATTTTTAATCCAAAATTTGCTAAAATACCCTTGGGACAAGAATATTTGCACAAAATTTTGCACAAATACCCTCCAAGTGGCTGGCCATTAGGTGCTAGGTGTCATCCCAAAAATTTTTTCCACTTTTCTTTAATCAAGAATGATGTCATAATTCCAAGATAAGGTGATGTCATCATAAGGCCTTGTTTGGCCTTTCCTTCAAAATGCAGTCCACTTTTATGCTACACAGATATTTTCAATACTGTTATTAACTAATAACAGTATTTTATACTGTATTGTAGTCCAAAATTTATCTGTGTAAAAATGAACTGTATAAATTTTTTCTTATTTCTTGAAACCTTTCTTGCTCTTAATATCCTACTTGGTGTGCTTGATTTTTCTATGACGGTTTTAAATCTTTCTCATGCTATCTTATCTGTAAAGACGGTTTTCACAGTATATTTCCTATACTGCTTATCATCTCTCAGTACCTTCATCTATTTGACCTCTCTGGTCAACCTTTGACTTTTTCGTTCAACTTTGACTTTTTCGGTCAAACTTTGACCAACATGAAATATAGGATTTTTCTTCCCTTTTTGCTCAAGGGTCACATGCTTGGCTAAGCAAACTGCTTATTGAGTCTTATAGCTAATTAAATGAGAACTCAAACATTTACTGATAAAATTATGAATTTCGCATTGATATTCACAATTTTCATCACAAAAACACATAATTTGAACATAGATTTCTTATGTATAAGGAAATCATGAGTCCATGTAAATTTTCGGATATTACAACCCACCCTCCTTACAAAATTTTCATCCTCGAAAATCAGAATAATTCTTGGTGGCTTTTCTTCATATCCTCTTCTCGTTCCCATGTTGCTTCCTCAACCTCATGATTTCGCCATATAACCTTAACTAAAGGTATAACTTTGTGTCTTAGCACCTTTTCTTCTCGTGTCAAAATTCGAACCGGTCTTTCCTCATAAATCAGATCCTCGTGAACCTCAATTGGTTCATGACTTAATACATGTGAGGGATCTGAGATATACTTCTTTAGCATCGACAAATGAAATACATTGTGCACATATGCTAATTCTTGGGGCAAAGCCAACTTATAGGCCACATTACCAACTCTTTCGAGTACTTCGAATGGTCCTATGTATCTCGGATTTAGTTTTCCTTTCTTTTCAAATCTCATGACTCCTTTGAATGGAGCAATCTTAAGGAAAACCAAGTCTCCTACTTGGAATTCTAGAGGCCTTCTGCGTTTGTCGGCATAACTCTTTTGTCGACTAAATGCAGTTTCCATCTATTGACGTATGAGTTTTATGGCTTCTGTGGTCCTCCGTATAAAGTCCGTAGATACAAGTTCTTTCTCTCTTGTCTCGTACCAATGGACTGGAGACCTACACCTTCTCCCATAGAGAGCTTCGTAAGGAGCCATTCCAATCGAAGCTTGAAAACTGTTGTTGTACGAGAATTCAATCAAAGGAAGCTTCTTATCCCAAGTTCCCTTGAAGTCCATCACACATGCTCGCAACATATCTTCTAAAGTCTGAATGGTCCTCTCTGATTGTCCATCCGTCTGTGGGTGAAAAGCTGTACTAAAAGTAAGCTTTGTACCCATTGCTTGATGTACACTTCTCCAAAATTTTGAAGTGAGACGACCATCACGATCTGAGATGATCGATTTGGGGATCCCATGGTAGCGAACGATCTGCGCGACGTACAGGTCCGCTAGATGCTCCACTGAGAAGCTAAGCTTGATGGCCAAGAAGTGTGCGGATTTCGTCAATCGATCGACAATCACCCAAATAGCATCATTGCCGCTGGGAATTCGGGGTAGACCAACCATGAAATCCATCGTCACTTGGTCCCATTTCCATTCTGGGATGGAAATTTTCTGCAATTCTCCTCCGGGACGTTGGTGTTCAGCCTTCACTTTCTAACACGTAAGGCATTTACTAACAAATGTGGCGACGTCATTCTTCATTTTGGGCCACTAAAAACTTTCCTTCAAGTCTTTGTACATTTTTGTGGCTCCAGGATGAACGGAATATGGAGTCTCATGAGCTTCTTTCAAGATTCATTCCTTCAACTCGTCCTCATTTGGAATGCATAGTCTATTTTTCCGATAGAGTATGCCCTCGTCAGATATGTTGAAGTCTGACTCCTTTCCTTCTAAGACTTCGTTCCTCGTCCTAAGCAATCAGGCGTCTCTTTCTTGACGCTCCTTCATGCCATCCATAATAGTAGGTTGGAAGGTTAAGGCAGCTAAACCTCCCGTAATAAGCTCAATTCTAGCTTCCACTAGCTCCTTTTGAAGGGGCTCAATCAATGACTGAATTGATCTCAACGAGGAAAACGACTTCCGACTAAGAGCATCGGCTACTTTATTCGCTTTCCCAGGATGGTAACGGATGTCTACGTCATAATCCTTCACTAATTCGAGCCATCTTATTTGTCTCATGTTAAGCTCCTTCTGTGTGAAGATATACTTCAAACTTTGATGATCCATATAGACTTCACACTTAGCGCCTTAAAGATAGTGTCTCCAAATTTTGAGTGCAAATACTACCGCCGCAAGTTCCAAATCATGCGTCGGATAGTTTTTCTCATGATCCTTAAGTTGTCGGGAAGCATACGCGATCACTTTTCCATTTTGCATGAGGACAGCTCCCAATCCTATCTTGGAAGCATCGTTGTATATCACGAAGTTCCCTTCTTCTACCACTGGAATCGTAAGAATTGGAGCACTAGTCAACTTACGTTTTAGCTCTTGAAAGTGTTCTTCACACTTAGCAGTCCATTCGTACTGGTGCCGATCCAGGAAGCAATTCAATCTCAAAAGAGATTTCTCGCTCCGGTGGTAATCCTGGCAAGTCTTCAGGAAAAACTTCGATAAAATCCTTGACTATCGGTACTTCCTCCAGCCTGCTCTTAGTTTCTTCAGCCTTATCCACCATGTTGGCTAAAAATCCCATACATCCTTCTGCCAACAACTTCTTAGCCTTTAGCGCAGAAATGAGCATTTTCGGCTGTTTCGGAGTCGATCCTCTAAAAATGAATTCCTCGCCTCCAATTGGCTTGAACGTGACATTCCGACGTTGACAGTCTATAACCGCGTTGTATTTCCCCAAGAAATCCATACCCAAAATGACGTCGTAGTCATACAGGTCAATGACGATCAAGTTGACATACATTTCCCTACCACATATAATTATTGGAACATGACGTATCCAATAATCAGACAACAGAACTTCCCCGGAGGGTAATGTAGTTTTGAAAGTTCTTCCAATCCTATCGCTTCCTCTTCCTAGTTTCTTAGCGAACCTAGCTGATGTGAATGAATGCGTAGCTCCAGAATCAATTAACACATAAGCATCTTGCTGGGCGAAAGGAAGCTGACTTGTCACCACTGTGGATGGTCCAGCTTGAACATCCTCCTTAGTATAGGCATAAATGCGTCCTTGAGTTGCTGGAGCTTCAAGCCTGCCTTGAGAGATTTCAGGTCCTTCGAGCTTCATCTGTGCTGCATGAAGCTGATACCCTTGACTCCTTTGTTGGTGCTGCGGATTCTGGGAATTAGCATTGCAGTCCTTAGCATAGTGGCCTTCCTTACCACACAGAAAACAACGGTTAGTTCCAGCACGACAATCTCCCGGGTGCTTCTTCCCACATTTCTGATAAGTGGGATTCATGCTGCTATCAGGGGCATTCCTTTTCTGGGGAAAATTTTGTTGATTCCCCTGACCCCCTCCATTCCACTTCCTCTTCTGTTGATTACTGCTGTACTGCCTGTTATTGCCGTGTTGACCAAAAGATCCTCCCTGCCCTCTCTGCTGCGGAGGTTGGCTTGGTCTTGCTTGAATTTGCTTAACTTGGGCCTTCTCTTCTCTCTTTTCCTTAAAAAACTTAGCCCGTTGTTCTTTGTTCTGACCTACCCAATACTCAGCTCGTATCGCCCGGCTGACACATTCAGCAACGGTGATTGGTGGGTAGGGGCCACTGCTAATCACTACGGCCAAATCCGAGCGGAACATCCTCATCATCCTTCTTACTTTGTCTCTCTCGGAGCCGATAAGGTGAGGACAAAGACGTGCTAGTTGCTCAAACTTTTTCACTGCCTCAGCTACCGATAGATTACCCTGACGAAAATTATTGAATTCGTCTTGTTGAGCTTTCATAACGTCAGTGTTTAAGTACTTCTCCTTAAATTCCTCAACAAAGTCCTCCCAGGTCATTTGGGTGACATCTCGCCTGATCTGGACTGTTTCCCACCAGAGGCGAGCATCTTTCCTCAGCATAAAGGATGCACAGAGAACTTTCTCTTCATCATCGAGCTTGAGAAAGTTCAAGATAACTTGGAGGTCAATCAACCAGTTGTCGGCCTCAATTGGGTTTGTTGATCCTTCAAATTTCGGTGCCTTCATGCGCCGAAATCTGTCATATAATTGTTCCGAAGTTCGAACCAAAACTCCTGGCGGAGCAGCCAAAGGCACATCAGGCATTTCAGGAGCTATCGGGTTTTCTGGAATCACCGGGTCAGCATCAGGAAATTCCGGTGCAGCAGGCTGATTCACAGGTGCTGGTGGTACTTCGGCACCAGGAGGTCCCTGATTCTGCTGAGCCAATTGAGCTCTAAGCCCACCTATCTCTCGTTGTTGGGCTAACATCATCTGTCCTAATTCATTCATCTGGGCCGCAAGATCAACGTTCTGGGTCTGAGCCGTTCTACGCTTGGGTGGCATGGTTCTACAAAAAAAAACTTATGAAATAAGCTCCTTGTTTAATAAAATCATGTCTTTTATATAAAACCATAATCTTAATTCCATATCATAACATAATCATGAAATATATCTGAATCCATTATAATCTTGTCCATATCTGCTTCATAACATAAATGCATAAGTATAACAATTAGGAAAGTGTAAAACTTTCCCATCATGTTCATACGTCACTTAATTTCCACCACCAAGCGAAGGCACCACCCAACGTTATCCTCGTATCCAATATTATTCTTATGTGGCAAAGTTCCACAAATACCACATATAACTTCCATAACGTCGATCTAATTCCATAATGCGAGAAGTTCCCGGCGTGACCGTTGATGAGAGATGCTTACTACGCACGCGAGCTTCTAACTAATTTCTAAGCATAAGAAAAATAACTTAACTTACTTGGGCCGTGGCGGAAGTGATGTGAGGCAAGGTGAAGTAGGCTGGCAGGAAACCTGGCTCTGATACCAAACTTGCAACGCCCCAACCTACGTAGGGCTATTACCATACATACTTGGACTTATAAAACTACTTAAACTTTCTTAGAAAATTGAGGATAAATTTTTTTTTAACTTACATATAAAATAGAGTTACTCATGTGGAAATTTATCATACATACATACTAAGATAAAAACATACATACTTCTTACAACTTGTTCGAGTCTTTAAAATCCTTATATTTTTGTACAACGAGTCTTTCTTTAAAATAAATATTTAAACTTAACATAACTTGCGGAAAATTTTGCGTAGTGGTATCCCACACCGCACTTCACCCGCCGCATCATACACCTGGCCCACCATTTAAGCTGCAGGCCTCTTACCTACAGTATGAAATATACTGATGAGCTTTCGCTCAGCAAGTACAAACATAATCTCACAAAACGAAACAATTATCGTGCAACTTATGCATGAATCAATTATGAATCTTTTATGACCAATTATTGACTTGAACTTATTATCTTGCTTAACATGTGGGCCCCTAGTGTACGTACCAAAAGCGCGCATCCTCAGAATGTCAGGGTTTGCAAGGCCCTTAACCATTCTGGAAACATGAACATAACCCTTCACGTATCAACGGAAGGTTGATAATCATAAACTTGAAACATACATGATCCTCCTGCATCAACAGGAGGTTGGTACGACACCTTACTTGTCTTGGTTTAGTCTTAGTCTTATTATATTTCTAAGACTAAGAATCTTTACATGTGATCTTAATAATCATGATGCACATGAAACTAGGCATGGCATAACTTGATGTATCGTGGCTTAACGTATCATAACATGGCATCACATAACATAACATGGCATAGCATAACTTGGCATAACATGTAATCATGTCATATATTCAAAAATAGATTACTATTTTCCATACTGTAGGTGAGGTTTGTACTTACCTCGTACACTATGTCCAAAGATGTTCTGATCTAAGTCAGGATACCGCAGCAGGCTATCTCCTGCTATTCCAAAGGACATAGGGTAAGAATTCTGTACTTATAGAATGTTGATAACCAAACTAACATTCATACTTAATTATGCTTATATGTCCCCCCCTAAAACATTATTTGATACTTTCTGAGTATCATTGATAACCCTAAGACTTAGGGCTTATCATACTTAAAATCATAACTTGGTAGGTTACTAATCCTGACCTTGGGCCTAAACTTTTCTCAAAAATATATCTTATTGGGTTACTCGTGAGTAGCCCTGGTTTTTAGGCCTAACTAGTCATACTTATTATTCTATTGGGTTACGTTGGATAACCCTTAGGCTTCGGGCCCAAACCAATAACTCGGTACCTTCCCGGTTATTGCTCATCAAAATTTGTTCAAAATCCTTTCTTTACTTTGGAAAACTTAAGGTTTTAAATTCATTTTCCCTTAAAATCTTTATAAAACTTGTAATCTTATGAATGGGTCTTTATAAAAACCATTAAAAATAGAAATTGCCTTTGGAACAGTTTCTTACTGCTAATTTGATAGTGTATGTGCAGGAATACCCTTTTCCTGTACAGTTTTAGAAAATCCTGTGCAGGAATTTCCTGTTTCCTACACAGTTTTGAAATTCAATTTTTTATTTAAAAATCAAAGCCGAATTTGAAAAAGTTTTCTTCATAAAAGTTTTAGATCATAAGAAACCCTAAAACTTTTGTGTTTAACTCGAGACCCAGATCGGTCTCCAACTCACTCATTTACCCTATTGAACTCACCTGGCCGTGCATAGGGTCTGGGCACAGTCAGGCTCGGGTTTTCATAAAAACGAAGGCCATTGGAGCCTTATTTTTGAAAACTGTACACGGTGTCCTACAGGAAAAACCTTCTCTACAACTTTCGTGTTTTAAGTTTTCCCAAAATCAGCCTCTAAGGGCCTCAAAACTGGTTTTCCAGAAAACTGGCCAGTTTGTACCCGAATTGGCAGTTTTCTTTCTTTTATTAGTTTCTCGTCCTAATTCGTGCACACTACCTCAACCGACCACAGCGGGAGCCTAGGATCAACATGCAACGCTTTTCTAACATCCCAATTTAACTTACATGAAGCCCAAACATGTCCATGCAAGCCAAACAACAAAACTGCATTACTAAGGGTTTGGGTTTGCATGGTTTTGGTTTTCTTCAAACCATTGCATTCACATTTCAATCTAGCATCCTAACATACTTTTATAGCATGCATAAACAGATTTGGGGGACATACTCTTTAATCAAGCATCTAGCATGCAACCTATTAATCACATAACATAAGCATATAAAAACTCATAATCAAACCATAAATCAAAACTACCCTTAACTAATCAAGCACATAACTCTCTAATCTAATCTAGGCTTTAAATTTAAATTGAGCTTATGCTCATACAAACTAACTTGGAAATACACTTAAATCCTCAATTTAAAGCTTGAATTGAAAGCTTAGGGTCCAAGAGAATTTTACCTCTACCAATTCAAGGAATGAGTTTGCTTGGCTCCAAACCTTTTTCTCCCTTTCTCCTTGGTACCACAACCGACCTTGCTCTACCAAATGAGCACCAAAATTTTTCCAGCTCACTTAGGGGCTGCTCCAACACTTTCGGCCACTCCTCCACACCAATCCTTCCTCACTTTTCTCTTCCTTTCCTTCATCCCCCACAACTGGCCACTTTGGCCAAAATGGGTTCCAAAAATTTTTTCCAACTTCTTAGCTTGGTTCTAGGTGAAATCCGAACTCTCCTAAGTCTAATTCCTTGGGTTTTCAAACTTTTTCTTTCTCTTTGGCAGCTCACTAGTTTCGGATTTTTGAGGAAAATTTTGGGCAAAGTTTAGTTGTTTTTCTCAATTTTTGTGAATAAAAGGCACCCCTATTTATAGAGGTTTTGAAACTTTACTAAATTGCTAAATTAGTCCCTCAAGAAGCAAAATTTTGCACAAAGAGCATGCTAGGTGGCCGGCCATCCCTTGGTGAGCAAGGAAAGAATACTTTCCTAAGTTTACTTAATTAATTATGATGTCATAATTGGGAAATAAGGTGATGTAAGCATCCTAAGGCCTTGTTTGGTCTTTCCTTTATAATGTAGTCCACTTTTATGCTACACAGATATTTCTAATACTGTTATTAATTAATAACAGTATTTTATACTGTATTGTAGTCCAAAATTTATCTGTGTAAAAATGAACTGTACGAAAATTTTTCTTTTTGCTTCAAGCCCTTTGGCCTTTAATATCCTACTTAATGTGCTTGATTTTTCTATGGTGGTTTTAAATCTAACTTAAACCATTTTATCCGAAAAAATGGTTTTTCGCAGTATATTTCCTATACTGCTCATCATACTTCATTGCCGTCACATAGTTGACTTTTCTAGTCAATCTTTGACCAACATAAAATCATAACATTTTTTTTTTGGTACCTTTTTACTCAAGGGTTACTTGCTTGGCTAAGCAAACTGCTTATTGAGTCTCATAGCTAATTAAATGAGAACTCAAACATTTACTGATAAAATTATGAATTTTTTCATTGATATTCATAATTTTCATGAAACATTACAAAAACACATAATATGAACATAGATTTCTGATGTACAAGGAAATCATGAGTCTGTGTAAATTTTCAGCTATTACACATACAACCATGCAAACCCTAATTTCCATGCAATTAATCACATAAGCATGCATATCTTGACATTTAAAACCACCTAGGCACCATGATCAAGCACAACCCTAAAATTTCTAAACTAGGGCAGAAAATTAAATTGAGCTTATGCTCTACAATTCCAACATTGAAATACACTTAAATCTCCAAATTGGAACTTGAATTGAAAAGCCTAAGATCAAAGAGGCTTACCTTACTCAATTCAAGTGGTTTGCTTAGCTTTTTCCCCTTTTTCCTAGCACCACCACAACCGGCCCTCTCCTCTAAATGGGTTCCAAAAATTTTGTTGAACCTTGCTTGCTGTTTCTAGTTCAAAATCCGACCTCCCCCTAAGTTTTCTCCCTTTGGTTTTCAATTTTTTTCTCACTTTTCCTTTCCTCCTTATGTTCGGTTTTTGAGAGAGAATTTTGGCATAGGTTTGCTGATTTTTCTGATTTTTTTGAAGCCAAAACCGACCCCCCTTCAAGCCCTATTTATAGCTGAAAATTGATTAAATTTTGGATTTATTTTTAATCCAAAATTTACTAAAATACCCTTGGGACAAGAATATTTGCACAAAATTTTGCACAAATACCCTCCAAGTGGGCGGCCATTAGGTGCTAGTGTCATCCCAAAATTTTTTTCCACTTTTCTTTAATCAAGAATGATGTCATATTCCAAGATAAGGTGATGTCATCATAAGGCTTTGTTTGGCCTTTCCTTTAAAATGCAGTCCACTTTTATGCTACACAGATATTTTTAATACTGTTATTAACTAATAACAGTATTTTATACTGTATTGTAGTCCAAAATTTATCTGTGTAAAAATGAACTGTATAAATTTTTTCTTATTTCTTGAAACCTTTCTTGCCCTTAATATCCTACTTGGTGTGCTTGATTTTTCTATGGCGGTTTTAAATCTTTCTCATGCTATCTTATCTGTAAAGACGATTTTCACAGTATATTTCCTATACTGCTTATCATCTCTCAGTACCTTCATCTATTTGACCTCTCTAGTCAACCTTTGACTTTTTCGGTCAAACTTTGACCAACATGTAATCATAGGATTTTTCTTCCCTCTTTGCTCAAGGGTCACATGCTTGGCTAAGCAAACTGCTTATTGAGTCTCATAGCTAATTAAATGAGAACTCAAACATTTACTGATAAAATTATGAATTTCGCATTGATATTCTCAATTTTTCATCACAAAAACACATAATATGAACATAGACTTCTTATGTATAAGGAAATCACGAGTCCATGTAAATTTTCGGATATTACACGACTAAGAGCAAGCTACTTTATTCGCTTTCCCAGGATGGTAACGGATGTCTACGTCATAATCCGTCACTAATTCGAGCCATCTTCTTTGTCTCATGTTAAGCTCCTTCTGTGTGAAGATATACTTCAAACTTTGATGATCCGTATAGACTTCACACTTAGCGACGTAAAGATAGTGTCTCCAAATTTTGAGTGCAAATACTACCACCGCAAGTTCCAAATCATGCGTTGGATAGTTTTCCTCATGATCCTTAAGCTGTCGGGAAGCATACGCGATCACTTTTCCATTTTGCATGAGGACGGCTCTCAATCCTATCTTGGAAGCATCACTGTATATCACGAAGTTCCCTTCTTCTACCACTGGAATCGTAAGAATTGGAGCACTAGTCAGCTTACTTTTTAGCTCTTGAAAGTGTTCTTCACACTTAGCAGTCCATTCGTACTTCTTTCCTTTCCGTGTAAGTGCGGTTAGCGGCGCTGTAATCTTAGTAAATCCCTCAACGAAACGGCGGTAGTAGCCTGCTAAGCCAAGGAAACTACGTACTTCGGTGACGTTTTTCGGAGCTGACCATTTACTTATGGCTTCAATCTTGGCTGGATCTACCGATATGCCTTCTTTGGAAACCACATGTCCTAAGAAATGGACCTTCTCCAACCAAAATTCACACTTGGTGAATTTAGCATAAAGCTGGTTTTGCTTTAGAATCCGTAAGGTAATCCTTAGATGCTCTTCGTGCTCCTCCTTAGATCTTGAATAAATCAAGATATCATCTATAAAGACGATAACAAACTTGTCCAAGTAGTCCTTGAATACTCGATTCATCAGGTCCATTAAGGAAGCTGGAGCATTTGTCAATCCAAATGGCATAACGAGGAACTCGTAATGTCCATATCGCGTACGAAAGGCCGTCTTGGGAATGTCTCCTTGCCTTATTCGAAGCTGATGATATCCCGATCGCAAGTCAACTTTCGAAAAAATTGAAGTTCCTTTCAATTGATCGAACAAATCATCGATCCTGGACAATGGATACTTATTCTTGATGGTAATCTTGTTCAATTCCCGATAGTCAATGCACATCCTAAAAGTGTCATCCTTCTTTTTAACAAATAAAACTGGGCCTCCCCATGGTGAATAGCTCTGACGGATGAATCCTCGATCCAGGAGCTCTTGTGTAACGACCTGCCTAACACAGGCCGTTACCGTACATACATACATACGTACTTACATGCATACATACTTATACGTAAAATAGTGGAATAAATTTTTTTTTTTTTTATAAGCCGTGTAAACATATTTGCACATACGTAAATAATTATACTGATTAATTAAAAACATTGTGCAGGCATAAATAAAGCTTATAAAATAATCACATAATTAAACAAAACGCATGGCGGCATTGTTCCCACATTTCACAGTTCAGCACACCTCGCCCTCCATCTTGCATCAAGGGTTGCTACTAGGCTGCTTACCTACAGCATAGACGTAAGACAATGAGCTAACGCTCAGCAAGTACAACTATTAAATACCGCAATAACATAAACACAACACGATCTAACCTAACATAACATTTCATAATATTTCATGACATATCATAATATAACATTTCTTATCATGACTTATCATAACATATGCATGAATCGTTTATGCTTTATTATGCTTTCTTATATCATCGTATCTTTCTTTCTTAACTTATCCTTTGATTATGGGCCCCGTAACATGAGTGTTCGTACCGGGCGCGCTCTATGGGCTTACTCTTGCCATAGCTCAACCCGACCTGACGCGGGTCGGTACGACACAGGCAATTGCTTGCCATCATAGCTTAATCTTTCTTTTGTTAATTAGTGAACATGCATCGTGATGTTTCACTCAATTAATCTTAACATATCTTAACCCTAATCATGCTCCTATAAATCATAGCAGACTTGACATTTCATACATCATGACATACATTCATAACATAAAATCATAGCACTTATCATTCATATAAAATCATAACATTCCTAGGATATTCTATAGCACTTAGCACATAGCATGTAGCATTCATAAATAGCAAACATACTTAGGCAAGTATTCACAACAAGCCTATGCTGTAGGCGGAGTTGTACTTACCTTGTTTGTAAAAGCTGTGTCCAATGTGGAGTTAAATTCCGCTGGGACACTTCCGCGTATAACGTTCTGAGATAAAATAAAAGCAAGGGTTAGAACTGTTGGTAGTATAACCAACATTCTTTCATAACCTTAGTTATAAGCCCTTACTTATTTTTACGTTATCCTAATTGGTTACTTTGGTAACCCTAATCGGTTTGTTTTTAACTTTGGTTTTAAAATCTTATTCTTAGAAAAGAAAACCCTAATTTTTGGTATAAAAATCCTTTTTGTTTAACTTTAAAACTGAAAATCTTAAACTGAGACTTATAAAATTATTGACTATTAGAAACTACCTTTGGAACAGTTTCACAATGTCAATTTGCAGTGAAATTGTGGAATTACACTTTTTCTGTGTTAATTTATAAATCCTGTACAGAGTTTTCCATAATTCCTGTACAGTTTTCCGAAATCCATTTTCATCATAAAATAAAGACTGATTCTGAAAAACTTGTCTTCATGAAAGTTTTAGACATTGAAAATTTCTACAACTTTCGTGTTTTGGATAAAACCTAGTTCGGACGTTTTCGTGATCAAAAACCCTGTGGAACTAGTCCTGGCCGTGCACGGGTCCTGGGCACTTTAGGCACGGGTTTTGGTAAAAACCGAGACCATTGGAGCCTCATTTTACAAAACTGTCCACGCTGTTCTCTAGGAAAAACTCTACTTAAAAACTTTCATGTTTTGAGTTTCCCCTGTTTCGGCCTCTAGAGGCCTCAAAAACTGTTTTCCCCGAAACTGGCCAATTTCTACCCGAGTTGGCAGTTTTCGGTTTAAAATTTCGTTTGCGTCCTAAAACGTCCACTCTACCTCAACCGAACTCAGCGGGAGCCTAAATCAGACATGCATAACGTTTCTAACGTTCGGATTTCAACAAGCAAGCCAAATTGGACGTCATTCATAATCATACAAAAACCCTAAGCATACATTCAAACATCTAGCATGCACATAATTGAACCACCAAACCCTATACCTAAACAAATCAAGCACATGCTCATAATTTACAAGCTAGGGCAGAACTTAAAAGTGGGCTTATACCCTTACAAACCATGGCTTAAATACATTTAAATTTCTCCATATGAAATTTAAATGAAAACTTGATTGGTTAAGGTTTTTACCTTACTCGGTTTGGCTTGGTGAGCTAGGGTTTCACCTTCCTTCCTCCTTCTCAAACCACCGGCTGTTTTGGTGATTGGCAAGTGTAAACTTGCTGCCTTTCTTGCCCTAAATCCAGTCACCAAATGGCACGAAATCTGGATGCCTCCAACTCCAAAACCCGATTTGGATCCAAGCTTGGTTCCTCCCCCTTAGAACCGGCGTTGCTAGGGAATATGGGCACTAAATTTTTTTCCAACTTTTTGCTTCGTTTCCCCCCTTGAATCCGACCACCTCTAAGCCCTACACACTCTTGGTTTTGCAAAAATTTCTTGCCTTTCTCTTTCACTCTAGGTCCGGACTTTGTGGAGAAATTTTGCAAGAGTTTGGCTAACAATTCCAAATTGTGAACAATGCTCACCCCTATTTATAGAGGTTGAGAACTTCTTAAAATTGCACACTTAGTCCTCAACAAAATCAGAATTTGGACTTTAGGGGGGGTATGTGGCCGGCCATTAGCATAGGTGGAAGACAACTAATTTTTCCAATTTTCTTAAATCAACTTAATGATGTCAAAATTCAAAAGTTAATGAGGTAAGCAAGGCTTAAGCTTGTTTGGCTCTTTTTGCTATTAAGCAGTCCATTTTTAAGTTATCACAGGTATTTTCAATACTGGATTCACTTATGCACAGTATTGGTTTACCGAACTGCAGTCCAAAATTCATCCGTGTAAAAATGGACGGTATGAAATTTTTCTTATTTCTTAAAACCCTTTTTGCCCTATACCTCAACTTAATGTGCTTGATTTTCTAGGGTGGTTCTTAAATCTTAAACATAACTTTTTATCTGTAAAAACACGGTTTTACCCGGTGTAATTTTATACAGATAAATATTTAAACATACAGTCATTTCTTGAACTTTTCGGGTCTACC
This sequence comes from Ficus hispida, assembly GCA_025413025.1. NCBI lineage: Eukaryota > Viridiplantae > Streptophyta > Magnoliopsida > Rosales > Moraceae > Ficus > Ficus hispida. The sequence continues at coordinate 4,721,609 of CM046373.1, read as the reverse complement.
ATCGACTTTCTTGTCAATTAGTGACCTTCTTGTCAAGTTTTGACTTTCTTGGTCAACAGTTGACTTTTTGGTCAACCGTGACGTTTTTGGTCAAACTTTGACCATTTTGCAAAATTTCATGATTTTGTTCCTTATTACCTAAAAGGTCGTTTTCTTAATTACATAACCATTTTTGAGTTTTATAAAGCCATAAAACTCACAAAACATAATTAAAAACCCTTAACTGGGCTTTTTCCATAAATACCTTTACGGTTCAATGTAAATTTTATACATAGAATCGTTCAGACATAAAAATCATGTATTACAATCTACCCTCCTTAAAGATTTTCGTCCTCGAAAATTAGAACAAGCCGGGGTAGTTCTTTCTCATTTCATTTTCTAATTCCCAAGTGGCTTCTTCTACTTTATGGTTTCGCCATAAAACCTTTACCATGGGAATTGTCTTATTTCTTAGAACCTTCTCTTCTCGATCTAGGATTTGTACCGGCTTCTCTTCATAGGTCAAGTCTGTTTGAACCTCTACCGGTTCTTGACTGAGGACATGCGAAGGATCTGTCACATACTTCTTGAGCATTGATACATGGAAGACGTTATGCATAGATGCTAACTCTGGCGGCAGGGCAAGCTTGTATGCTACTTTTCCAACCCTCTCTAGGATTTCAAAAGGTCCAGTATACCTTGGACTAAGCTTCCCTTTCTTTCCAAATCTCATTACTCCCTTCATAGGAGCTATCTTGATAAAAACTGCATCTCCGGTCTGAAATTCCAAAGGCCTTCTTCGTTTGTCAGCATAGCTTTTCTGACGACTGAAAGCTATGTCGAGCCTTTGCTTAATTTTCTTGATATCTTCAGAAGTCTTTCTGATGAAATCTGTAGTCTGAAGCTGCTTTTGTCCAACTTCTTGCCAGTGAATAGGGGATCGACATTTTCTTCCATATAGTGCTTCGAACGGAGCCATACCAATCGAAGCATGATAGCTGTTGTTGTAAGAAAATTCGATCAAAGACAGCTTCTGTCCCAGTTTCCTTGAAAATCCAGAACGCAAGATCTCAGCATATCTTCTAGTGTCTGGATAGTCTGTTCTGACTGGTCGTCGGTTTGGGGATGAAATGCCGTGCTGAACTTCAGTTTTGACCCCATAGCAGTGTGTACGCTTGTCCAAAATCGAGAAGTGAAACGTCCGTCTCGATCTGAGATGATCGATTTTGGTACTCCATGTAGTCGAACAACCTGGGATACATAGACGTCGGCCAATTTCTCCACTGAATAAGTGGCTTTGATAGCGATGAAGTAGGCAGATTTGGTTAATCGATCAACAATAACCCAAATTGTGTCATTCCCACTTGAAGTTCTGGGCAGTCCCACGACGAAATCCATGGTAATTTGTTCCCATTTCCATTCAGGAAGCTCTATTTTCTGCAATTCTCCACCAGGATGTCGATGTTCTGCCTTAACCTTTTGACAAGTTAAACACTTTGACACGTACTTCGCTATCTGATTCTTCATGTTTGGCCACCAATAGTTTTCTCGGAGATCTTTATACATCTTGGAGGCTCCTGGATGTACTGAATACGGTGTCATGTGAGCCTCTGCCAGTATCTGATCCTTTCAAAACTTGAAGTTAGGAACGCAAATTCTCTCTTTGAAGTAGATCATGCCATCTGCAGACGTTCTAAACTCCTTATTTCTTTCGCCGAAGAGTTGTGCCTTGATCAACAAAGGATCCTTTCCTTGAAGGTTCTTGATGGACTCCATTAAATTTGACTGGAGGGTTAAAGCGGATAACTTTCCCGTTATCATCCTTAGGTTGAAATCGGAGATTTTCTTTTGAAGCGGCTTGGGCAGCAGTACTAAGGACATCAGCATGCCCGATGACTTCCTGCTTAAGGCATCTGCTACTTTGTTTGCCTTGCCAGGATGGTAAAGGATCTCACAGTCGTAGTCCTTTACGAGTTCAAGCCATCTTCGCTGCCTCATGTTGAGCTCCTTCTAGGTAAAGATGTATTTGAGATCTGTGAAAATCTCACATCTATTCCCATACAGGTAGTGCCTCCAAATCTTCAATGCGAACACCACCGCAGCGAGCTCTAGATCGTGCGTCGGGTAATTCTTCTCGTGATCCTTCCGTTGTCGGGAAGCATACGCGACCACTTTGCCTTGCTGCATTAGGACTGCTCCTAGACCCGTCTTAGAAGCGTCGCTGTAGATCACGAAATTTCCTGCTTCGACATCTGGAATAATCAAAACAGGCGCACTTGTCAGCTTCTTCTTGAGCTCTTGGAAATTCTCCTCGCATTTGGACGTCCATTCGTACTTCTTCCCTTTGCGAGTAAGGGCCGTAAGAGGGGCTGCTATCTTAGAAAATCCCTCAACGAAGCGGCGATAATAACCGGCTAATCCGAGGAAACTCCTTATTTCCGTTACGCTCTTAGGCCTTGGCCATAAGCTAACTACTTCCACTTTAGCTGGGTCCACAGAAATCCCTTCTTGTGACACCACGTGGCCTAAGAAATGCACCTTTTCCAACCAAAATTCACATTTAGTGAACTTTGCGTAGAGCTGATGTCGTCGCAACATTTCCATCACCATTTTTAGATGCTGCATATGCTCTTCCTGGGACCTTGAATAGATCAGGATATCGTCGATGAAGACAATAACGAACATGTCCAGATATTCCTTGAACACTCGGTTCATCAGGTCCATGAAAGCAGCTGGAGCATTGGTTAGCCCAAAAGGCATAACCAAAAATTCATAATGTCCGTAGCGTGTTCGAAAAGCCGTCTTGGAGATATCTGAATCTTTGATTCTGAGCTGATGATAGCCAGATCGTAGATCGACTTTCGAAAACACCTTTGCTCCTCTGAGTTGATCGAACAGATCGTCAATCCTTGGAAGAGGATACTTGTTTTTGATGGTGATCTTGTTCAGCTCGCGGTAATCGATGCACATACGTAAAGATCCATCTTTCTTTTTCACGAATAGCACAGGTGCTCCCCACGGAGAGTAACTCTGTCGGATGAATCCTTTATCTAGCAGTTCTTGCAGTTGTACTTGGAGTTCCCTAAGTTCAGCAGGTGCTATACGGTAAGGCGCCTTCGATACTGGAGCAGCTCCGGGCATTAGCTCAATTTCGAATGAAATTTCGCGTTCCGGTGGAAGCCCTGGTAGCTCTTCCGGGAAGATATCCACATACTCCCTGATAACAGGTACATCTTCCGGTTTTAGCTTCATTTCGTGCTCTTTGTCCACCATGTTAGCTAAATACCCTTGACAGCCATTAGCTAACATCTTCCAAGCTTTCATAGCCGGAACCAATCTGGTTGTTGAGTTCCGAGCTTGTCCGTGGAAACTGAACTCTTCCTCGCCATAAGGGTTGAAAATCACACAACGCTTTCGACAGTCGATCTTAGCATTGTACTTGCTAAGGAAATCCATACCTAAGATCACATCGAAATCCTACAGCTTGATTGCGATGAGATCTACATACAGTTCTCTGCCACAGATAATCACGGAGGTATTTCGTAACCAAAAATTGGACCACAAAACTTCTCCGGATGGCAAGGAGGTCTTAAAAGGTTGGCTTACTCTATCCACACCTCTTCCTAACTTCTGGGCGAACTCCAATGATATAAATGAATGAGTGGCACCAAAATCAAACAGGGCAATTGCTTCATAAGTGGTGATAGAGATCTGACCTGTCACCAGATGTGAAGTGCTTGCTTCCGCATCACCCCTTGTGTAGGCGTAGATTCGAGCTTGAGGCTCAGGAGCTTCCAATCTTCCTTGGACAATGGAAGGTCCTTCTAGTCTGGTCTGGGCCGCATGAAACTGACTGCTTGTGTTCCTGTTCTGGTACGGAGGGTTCTGGCCTTGATTGTTCATGTTGCAATTCTTCGCAAAATGTCCCTCCTTTCCGCATAGATAGCATGCGTTGGTCCCCATTCTGCAGACGCCCGGATGTTTTCTCCCGCACTTTGTACATACCGGGTAGTCAGAGTTATTACCCTCATTTCCCCTGTTGTTCTTCTTTTGAGGGAAATTTTGTTGCTGGCCCTGTCCCGAGAAATTTCCTTTCCTCTTGTTCCTCCCAAACTGTTTGGAACCTTGAGCAGGGTTATTGTTCTGGCCTTTCTGATTCGTCTCAGCACTCTGACGGGGCTGTGTCTGCTTAACAACGGCCTTTTCCTCCTTTTTGGCTTTGAAAAACTGCGCCCTTGCTTCCCTGTCCTGGTTGATCCAATATTCTGCCCTTATCGCTCTGCTCACGCAGTCGGATACCAGGGTAGGTGGGCTGCTTCCGGCACTAACTTGCTTGGCTATGTCTGTCCGAAACATCTTCATCATTCTCCGGACTTTTTCAGTTTCGCTCGGTACCAGCTCCGGGCACAAGCGTGCTAATTGTTCGAACTTTTTAACGGCTTCCATCACCGTCATAGACCCTTGCTTAAAGCTGGTGAATTCGTCCTGTTGAGTGGCAAGGATTTCTCTGTTGTAGTACATACTACAAAACTCAGCCACAAAATCCTGCCAACTCATTGTCATGACATTTCGACGCATTTAAACGGTTATCCACCAGTGTCTCGCGTCCTTCTTAAGGGCAAACGAGGCACATAGAACCTTTTCCTGTTCGGTGAGCCGCATAAAGTCCAGGATAACTTGGATATCTATCAACCAGTTGTCTACGGCTATTGGGTCTGTCGTCCCCTCAAATTTGGGCGCTTTCATCCGCCTAAATCTCTCATACAACAAGTCTTCTCTTGCCGGAGGTGGTTCTGCCGGTACCCCAGCAGGTGCTATTGGTACCTCAGCATATTGCGGAAAATTGGGCACTGGAGGTGCCATTGGAGCTGCTTGGTCCGCGGGTAAGGGAACCTCATTGACCTGGGGTCTTCGATTTAGCTGATCCAGTTGTTCTCTCAGCTGGTTTGTCTCTTGTTGTTGCTCTAGCAACTGCCGTTGTAAATTGGCTACAACGGTCGCTAGATCCGGCGCAGGTGGATTAACTGGTGCAGCCTTGCGCGTACGAACCATTTTAATCTTCTTATTTAAATCATAAGAAAAGATATTATTGACTATTAATGTCCTTTCTTTGCATTCATATCTTAACATATTGTAACAATATGCATTATGTCACAATATTGTCATACCATAATATTATATACTTATCATATCATATCATAAACATTCATCACATTCATATCATATCATTCATAATTGAGATTCCATACATCTCACATTTAACTGCCTTTTTATATATATATACAAAAAGTACATCATATTTACTTTACTTATAATTACATTTTCTTTACATCATATATACATCGTCAAAAATTCAAGATGGAAGTGTCTACCACTTTACCATCATACATAGGTACAAGCCTATTTTCAAAAAAATAATAAGCTGGTACATATAGTTTCAAAAATAAAAACATATATACTTGGTCTAGTGATCTAAACCTAATCTAACTCCGCTACTGTAACAACCGAAACATCGGAGCCAGCATCTCCATCATCGTCTGGGATCTCCTCGGGGTCCTCAAAGAACTCCTCCTCGGGATCCTCCTCGAAATCGTCGCCCTCATCGAGCCATCCTCCGAATCCTGACTCGTGATTAGGCTCCTCCTCATCATCCTCGTCATCGCTAGATATAACGATGATCGGAGGGTCCTCGGGAGCATCCATATCCTCATCGGCATCATACCCATCATCATCGGCCTCCTGTACCGGGTCGACGGGTATCGGGTCCTCCGGGTCGGCTGGGCCGGGCTCATATACTGGCTCTGGCATATCAGCGTCGTCGTCTGGTATCTCAGGCTCCACTACATGGGCATCGGCCTGTAGATCCTGTGCGATGACCTCCGCAGCTAAAATGTACCCGATCATATAGGCCACTGTCATAATCTACGTCGGTATGGACGTGTGCTGACGGATCTGTGCAGGTAGTCCGTTCCGCAGGATCGCTAGAGACTGTAATCCTGGGTTTGGTATGTCCATGGGGATGTGAGGCAACATAGCCTGCTAGAACCTCCAACAGTAATGGTCCATCGGCTCGTGGGGGTACGCTCGCCAGTTATCGGCCATAATGTAGTACCGCTCGTGCTGCATATCTCGATAGATATCGGGATCTCGATAGTGCTCATCTGCCCCATCATCCAGCACTGGTCCGTAGCGGGTAGTTATACAGACACGAAAATGTGCTCACGTACGGTCTGGCAAAGTCCCCTCGCCGATCGTTATCCACCACAGTCGTGCGTCAGCTACCAGGCATCGACTAGCCAGCGAGACGTGCAGATGTGCCTCTACGTGGCAAAGGTGGAAAATCGTCTCCAGATCATATAGCCAGACTGATAAAGCTACCGTTCGGGGTGTGCCGTCAAATAGCAGGGGCCGTGACTCGTAGAACGCTGAAACAGCGCGTCGGTCCTCCTCTACGGGTGCCGGGTCCATAATCGTAAATCTAATCATACATAATCGCATAATACATATTAACATATGAAAATAAAATTATAACTTACAATAATGGCGGCGATGGCAGGCTGACTGTGAAATTTAGTCGCAGGGAACCGCTCTGATACCAACTCTGTAACGACCCGCCTGACACAGGCCGTTACCGTACATACATACATACGTACTGACATGCATACATACTTATACGTAAAATAGCGGAATAAATTTTTTTTTTTTTATAAGCCGTATAAACATATTTGCACATACGTAAATAATTATACTGATTAATTAAAAACGTTGTGCAGGCATAAATAAAGCTTATAAAATAATCACATAATTAAACAAAACGCATGGCGGCATTGTTCCCACATTTCACAGTTCAGCACACCTCGCCCTCCATCTTGCATCAAGGGTTGCTACTAGGCTGCTTACCTACAGCATAGACGTAAGACAATGAGCTAACGCTCAGCAAGTACAACTATTAAAATGCAAATATTTTTGTCCATAGGGGCCAAAGTGTAATTTTAAGAAATTACCTTGATGATGTAAGCAAGGTGACATAAGCATGATGAGGTAAGCAAACTTGGTCTCCAAGCAAATTGTAATGGCCGGCCACCTACAAGGATAAATGGGCAAATATTTTGTCATTTAGGGACTAAAATGCAAATTTAAGAAAATGTGATGCAAGCAAGGTGATGTAAGCAAGGTGATGTAAGCAAGATGATGCAAGCATGAGGTAAGACAATTACTTGGCCACCAAGGACCCCTAATGGCCGGCCACCTAGCATGCAAAAAGTTCAAAAAGTTGGTTTTTGGAGGACTATTTTGCAATTAAGCAAAGTCCAAAAACCTCTATAAATAGGTGCTGATTTTATTCAAAAAAATCAAAAAACCAAGCCAAATTCTGCCCATTTCTCTGCCCAAAACCGAACCTAAAGCTGCCAAAGAAAAGCAAGAACCAAAAACAAAAATCCAAGAGACAATCCCTTAGGGAAGTTCGGATTTTCAGTTTTGGAAGCAAAGATAGGTGCTGGAAATTTTAGGGACCCTTTGTTTGGCATGTTGGCCGGTTGTGGGTGAGCTGAAAAGGAAGAGAAAAAGCTGAAGGAGTGGCCGGATTTTGGTGGGAAACAACAACCCAAGGACAGAAATTTTTCGGGTAAATCTTAGGAGGAGGCCGGTTAGGTTATGGGCAGCCATGGGAAGATTCATTTCTTGAATCTTGAGGTAATCTCCTTTAGCCCTAAGCTGTTAATTTGAGCTTCAATTTAAGTGTATTTCCAGCATTGGATGTAAGAGCATAAGCTCACCTTTTAGTGCTTGTTTTTGCTTGATTAGGGTTGGTGGTCTCTAGTTTATGATTTTGATGCATGTTTGCAATATGCCTACCATGTGTTTGTTATATGTCCCCATAGGTTGAGATTGAATGTATAATTATGTGATTGATGGATTGGAACGTTAAAAACGATTGCATGTGTGACCTTAGGCTCCCGTTGTGGTCGGTTGAGGTAGTGTGCGCGTTTTAGGACGTAAAACGAAATTAAGAACCGAAACTGCCAGTCTCGGGTCAAGACTGGGTAGCTTTCTGGAAATGATAATTTGAGGCCCTTAGAGGCCGAATTTGAAGAAACTCAAAACTAAAAAGTTGTAGATAATGGTTTTTCCTAGAGGACAGCATGGACGGTTTTTAAAAATAAGGCTCCAAAGTCCTCGGTTTTTATGAAAATCCGAGCCTGACCGTGCCCAGGATTTATGCACGGCCAGGTGAGTTCAACGAGAATAAGGGCATGTTAAATTTCGAACTGGGTTTTCCTCAAAACATGAAAGTTGTAGTATTGCCCGAGACCTACAACTTTTATGAAGAAAGTTTTATCAAATTATGAACAGATTTTAAAGTAAAATTGGATTCTAAAAACTGTGCAGGAAATAGAAATTCCAGCACAGGATTTTCAGAAAAACAGTACATAAGCAGGAAATTCCTGCTCATGCACAGGATTTTCTAAAAAATACATAAAACGGTGTTTTTCACTAACCCCAATTTTTTGACTGTGAGAACTGTTCCAATGGTAGTTTTCAGTTCTTAACAAAGTTTATAAGTCAAGCAAAGGGTTTTTAAACCGAATTCACCAAATTTTCCGAGACAAAGGAAAATTGGATTTTTAAAGCCAAAGACATGTAGCAAGATAGTAACGGATGGTAACCGGGAAGGATACCCGAGTTATTGGGCTTGACCTCCAAATTCCAAGTTTGACCATAGAAGGTTGACTTTGGTTGATCAAGTTTGACCAAGGTTCATCACCTCAAGGGTTACCCAATATAACCCAATGAGGTACCGAGATTGTGATAAAATAAGATTTAGGGTTAATTGTATTAACCTAACGGATTATGGATCAAGAATGTTAAGTCATATGCCAAAGTTAGGATAGTAACCTAACCCGACCTATTACCTATATCGGTATGGGCTTAGCAATGAGGTTACTTATTGTAACCAAGTAAGATATATGTTTTATAGGGGGGGACATATAACTAAGGCTATGAACGCATATTGGTTAGGTTACCAACAGTTAACGATTATGATTTATGGTAAGATAAAATGTGTATGACTTTTATCTTGCACCCTGTTTGGAAACAGGAGTATGAACTGTTGTCGTGCCGCGATTCGGACGATTAACCAAGAGCATAGGACGACAAGTAAGTATAACTCCGCCTACAGCATGGGCAAAAAATGTTTTTATAACATGTTTTTCAAGAAATCATGAATTGATGTGCATGATTTATGTTACGATGCTTACGTATGATATGTTACGATGGTTACGTTACGATAGGTATGTTACGATGATATGATATTACGTTACGATGGTTATGTTACGATGACATGAAGTTACGTTACGATGGTTATGTTATGATACGAAGTCTATGTATGAAGATTATGTTAAGGTGTTTATGTTATGGATTAAGTTATGTTATGTTTTAATATAGTGACATCATGTAGCATGCTCACAAATATTTAACTACATGGTAAGAACACAGTTTAAGACAAGCTAAGGTCATTGTGTCGTACCGACTTGCCATAATGGCGAGTTTAAACGGTTTAGTCTATGGTTTGGGTTGAATTGGATTGGCTGCCCCAATCACAATCACTCCATGTTAAACAGTTTGTTTCATGGTTTGAGTTGGATTTGGATTGGCTGCCTCCAGCCACTCCATAGCTATAGACCACGGTACGTGCACACATGATATTCAAGGAAATAGAATCAAGATAATAAATAAAAGTTTAATTGATTCATAAGAAAGCCTAATCGGTTCATGCATTCTTTTGTTAAAATGTTTTGCGGATTGCATGTTATACTTACTAGGCATAAGCTCATTACTTACGTTCATGCTGTAGGTTAGCAACCTACCGGCAATACTTGATGCAAGGCTGTGAAGGCTGGCGCTACAGGCTGTGAAATGTGGGATGGACACCGCCACGGGTTTTGAATTTACGCTATGTAAAATATGTTTTGAAAAATATATTTGAAAGATGTGTTTTATGTTAAGTGATAGTATGGATAAGAAACCGTTTTCAAGAAGAAAACTATTTTTAAGAAATTGTTTTCAAGAACGAGTTAAGGAATGGTTTTCAAGGATGATGGCAACAAATTGCCTCGTGTTGTACCGAACCGCATTAGGTCGGATTGGTCCACGGTATGATTTTGTTAGCTTTCAATATGATTATGAAAGCTTGGTACTCGAGTGAGTACTTATGAATATGTATGATGATAAGTTAAGTTCAAAGTAAAGTAAGAAAAGAAAATATTTTTACTCCGAATTTTCAGCAAGTTGAAGCTTTTTAAATTAAGAAGTAAGTTAAGCAAGCATGGTAACGGCCCACGTTTGCGTAGTCGGCCCCTACGTGGATGGTTCGGGGCGTTACAATGGACGTTTCACCTCTCGATTTTGGATTAGTATTCACAACGCCATGGGGTCGAAATTGAAGTTCAGTACGGCATTTCACCCCCAAACTGACGATCAATCGGAACGGACCATCCAGACACTGGAAGACATGCTAAGGTCATGTGTGCTAGATTTCAAAGGAAATTGGGATCAGAAGCTGCCATTGATCGAATTCTCCTACAACAACAGTTATCATGCTTCGATTGGTATGGCTCCATTTGAAGCTCTATATGGCAGGAAGTTGGACAGAAACAGCTTCAAACCACGGACTTCATCAAAAAGACCTCCGAGGATATCAAGAAGATCAAGCAAAGACTTGACATAGCTTTTAGCAGACAGAAAAGCTATGCCGATAAACGTAGGAGGCCTCTAGAATTCCAAGTTGGCGACGCTTTTTTCATCAAGATTGCTCCTATGAAAGGAGTAATGCGATTTGGCAAAAAGGGGAAGCTTAGTCCGAGGTATACAGGACCATTTGAGATTCTTAAGCGAATTGGAAAAGTAGCCTATAAGCTTGCCCTACCGCCGGAATTAGCTTCGATGCATAATGTTTTTCATGTATCGATGCTAAAGAAGTATATCCCAGACCCTTCCCATGTGCTTAGTCAGGAACCGGTGGAGGTTCAAACGGACTTGACTTATGAAGAAAAGCCAGTTCGAATTTTGGATCGGGAAGAGAAGGTCTTAAGGAATAAAACCATTCCCCTGGTTAAAGTATTGTGGCAAAACCACAAGGTTGAAGAAGCAACCTGGGAATTGGAAGATGAGATGAGGAGGAACTACCCCAGTTTGTTCTAATTTTCGAGGACGAAAATTTTAAGGGGGGTAGATTGTAAGTACTAGAAAATTCAACGTTTCGATTTCTTGTATAGAAACTTGAATTGTGCCATTGTTGGTATTTATGAAAAAGCCCGGCTTAGGGTTTTTATTGAATTTTATGAGTTCTTATAAACCATAAGACTCAAAAATGATTGCTTAGCTAAGCACATGATCTTTTGAGTTAAAAAAATAGAAAAATTCTATGATTTTATAGAAAGTCAAAGTTGACCAAGAAGGTCAAAGTTGACCAAGAAAGTCAAAGTTAATCAAGAAAGTCAAAGTTAACCCGATAGGTCAAAAATTAACTAGAAAAGTCAACTATGTGACGGGAATGAAGTATGTTAACCAGTATAGGAAATATACTACGAAAACTGTTTTTATGAGTAAAATAGTTAGAATTTGATTTAAAACCATCATAGAAAAATCAAGCACATTAAATAGGTTATTAAGGGCCGAAGGGCTTGAAGCAAAGAGAAAAGTTTTCGTACAGTCCATTTTAAGACAGATAAATTTTGGACTGCAAAATAGTATTCAATACTGTGAATTAATGAACACAGTATTTGCAATATGTGTTTTGGCTCAAAGTTAGACTGTTTATCAAGACACAAAGGCAAACAAGCCCTAAGGTGGATGACATCACCTTATCTACAAATTATGACATCATTATGGATTTAAGTAAAATTTGGAAAGAAATTAGGAAGGTTCCAGACCAAGTATGGCCGGCCACCTCACCCTCCAAATGTGCAAAATGGTGTTTTTTGAAGGACTATTTTACAATTTAACAAAGTTTCAAAACCTCTATAATGCATTTTATTCAAAAAAATCAGAAAAACTTAGTGAAGTTCTGCCCATTTTCTGCCCCAAAACCGATCCTTAGGCAGCCAAGAAAAATAGAACAAAAACCCAAAATCCAAGTGAGGAAATTTGTGGGTAAAGTTCGGATTTCACTTAGGAACCAAGAAAAAGTGCTGGAAAATTTTGGAGCTCAATCTTGGCCAAGTGGCCGGTTCATGGTGAGCAAGAAAAGGGTGAGAAAATTGCTTGGGAACTAGGGGGGAGTGGTCGGATTTTTGGTGGGAATCAGCAACCAAGAGACACAAAAATTCTTGGGTAGGCTAGGGGAGAGGCCGGTTGCATCCTAGGAGCCAAGGAGCTGAAAAAGTTTGGACCAAACCCTAACCATTCTTAGGGTTAAGTAAGGTAAACTCTCCCAAAGCCTTAATCTCTCTAATTGAGCTTCAATTTGAAATTTAATTGTATTTCAAGTTGTCAATTGTATGAGCATAAGCTCAATTTTCATTAATTGCCTTAGTTTAGAAAGTTAGATTTGTGCTTGATTAGATTTAAGGGTGGTTTGGATTTATTAAGTTTTGTATGATTTAATTGATGTTTGATTGATTTATGTGATTTGTATGATAGCTGCTGGATAGGGTTGTATGTCCCCTAATTGGATTAAAGTTGATCTAGAATGGTTAAATAGATTGCATGGTTAATTTGGATTGAATTATGCAACTTTGGAAATTAGGCAAACCCTAGAATTCTAGAAAAGAATAATGGTTTGCATGGCTGTATTTTTAAATGTGTTTAAAGAAAATTTACGTTAGAAAAAGTGCTGTATGTTGATGTTAAGCTCCCACTGTGGTCGGTTGAGGTAGTGTGCGCGATTAGGATGCAAAACTAAGTTGAACAAGAGAAACTGCCAGATTCGGGTCTAAGCTGACCAGTTTTCTGGAAACCTAAATTTGAGGCTCTTAAATCAGAATCTAGTAAAACCTAAAATATAAAAGTTGTAGAGTAGGGTTTTTCCTAGTGGAAAACGTGGACAGTTTTTCAAAATAAGCTCCAACGGCCTTCGTTTTTATGGAAATCCGAGACTGACTGTGCCTAGTTTTCATGCACGGCCAGGTGACTTCAACAGGGTAAATGAGTAAGTTAAATTCCGAACTGGGTTTTGAACAAAACATGAAAGTTTTAGGGTTTTTCAAGATCAAAAACTTTCGTGAAGAAAAGTTTTTCAGATTCGATATGGATTTTTAAATAAAAATTGGATTTCAAAAACTGTGTAGGAAACAGGAAATTCCTGCACAGGATTTTCTAAAACAAAAACAGAAAAACTGTATTTTTCACTAAACCCAATGTTTTGACTGCTAAAACTGTTCCAATAGCAGTTTTCAGCCTTTAACAATTTTTAAAACCCACTCATAAGATTTTAAGGATTTTTGAAAGAAAAATCTAAGTTTCCTAAAAACAAAGTAAGAAGGGATTTTTGACCAAGTTATTGGTTTTGGCCCAAAGCCCAAGGGTTATCCAACGTAACCCAATAAATAACTAAGTCATTCGATTAAGACCCTTATCTCGAGGGTTACTTGCTGGGTTACAAATAATAACCCGTTTGCGATATTTTCAAGGTAATATTGTGGGGACATATAACTAGGAAGTAAAGTAAATGTTGGTTGATTACCAACAGTTTAAGAATAGAATTTACAGAATTCTTACCCTATGTCCTTTGTAATAGCAGGAGATAATCTGCTATTGCGCTCCGATCTGGAACAGCTCAGCATCGGACATAGGAGACAAGGTAAGTACAACTCCGCCTACAGTATAGGCTCTTGTTGTATACTTGCCCAAGTATGAATGATATAGATGGGATGTGATTGTATGTTAGATTTATCTGATATTAGGAAAATGTTTATGTGATGTGATGCAATGACGTTATGTGCTATGATTTCAGTATGACATGATGTATGATATGTCTATGATGCAGTAAGTTATGTTATGAAGCATGATATGATTATATCTCATGAATATGTGACATCACGAAGTATGTTCACTAATTCTAAAGAAGAAAGATCAAACATGAGTTTATGAAAGACAAGTATGATGGCAAGCAAATTGCTTGTGTCGTACCGACCCGCTCGCAGGTCGGGTTGGACTATGGTTTGAGTTGGAAATGGACTGGCCGCCCCAACCACTCCATAGTTGCGCGCCCGGTACGTACACTTATGTAAGGGGCCCATAAGCAAGATAAGCAAGATAAGCAAGATAAGTAAGATAAGCAAGTTAAGTATGACAAGCTATGAATGAACAAGTAAACATAATGAAGCATAACTGGCTCATGCATGATTAGGGAAAAATATGTTATGATTGGTTGAGCATGTTATGTTGGTTAAGTAGGTTATGTATGGTTTCTTGTCGCGGATAATGATGTTGTACTTGCTGAGCGAAAGCTCACGTGTCTTGCGTCTATGCTGTAGGTAAGCAACCTGTCAGTAACTTTTGATACAAGATGGCGAGCGGGGCAGGGTGAACTGTGAAGTGAGTGGGATAATTTGCCGCCACGCGTTTTGTTTCATTTATGTATAGTATTTAATATCCAAATTGCAAACATCGTTTTATATATTGCTTTCCGATCGGTTATCGCCTTTCCATTCGTACGTACTATATAAAAAAAAAAAAAAATTCCGCTGATTACGCTAAGTAAGTAAGTAAGTATGAATGTCATTATGTATATATGTATGTATGGTAACGGCCTGTGCTAGGCGGGTCGTTACATAAATATTCTCTAATTATTTGAAAGAGTGAGTGGCTAAGATTTTGGTGCTCAAGTGATTAAGAGTCAAAAGTGTCTCTAGCTAGCGTGAGTGTCAAGCACACAGAAACCACAATTGAAAAACGTTACAAACGGCCTCAAGATAACAATTCGTAGTTGTCACTATCATCGATTCATGGTCATCTTTTGCCAACAAAAACTCACACAAATTTTATTTTATTTTTTATTTTTTTATTTTTTTATTTTTTTATTTTTATTTTTTATTTTCAACAAAAAGTGACTATGCGAGAAAACACTAAACTAGAATTTAACTATTCCTAAAAATGATATGATTAGAGAAAGCATATGAAAGAGCCGAAAAAAAACAAATGTTCATTCCCCCCAAACTTGTAGAAAACATTGTCCTTAATGTTGGACTGAATAAAAGCACAAGGACACATACCTCGGGGATGAAGTTACATCCCCTCATTGTCATCACTCCCCTCTTGAGTTTCTGGTGGTGGTGGTGGAGGATTGTAGGGCCGGAGGAGGTAATCGGGATAGGCGGGAGGCATTGCGGTGGACGAGTTAGGAAGACCTCGAGAAGCCAAATACTGATGGAACTGCAACTTATAACGGCTCCTCTTGATGTCACGCTCTTGCATATCCTTAACTCGATCTAGGACCTCATGGAGGATACGGACCTCATGGAGGATACGGTCCTGCTGATTGAGTTTTTGGTTCTGTTGGATCGCCATCCTATAAACATCCTCGATAGGGGGGACAGCATGGGTCATATCTGGCGCGGATGATGGACCAGTTTCTTCGCGGCGTGTGCGGGGGCGAGATGGTTGGCGATGGCGATTCTCCTCAATTATTCGCTCACGCTTCTGTATAACACTTGTTTGTTGGGCTGAAACTCCTTGAATCTGATTCCTCCCTCCCAAAACGCGAAGTCGCGGGAGTAGGTTAGGAGGTCGGGGTGCATCATGGTTGTTATAGAGTTCAAAACCCAAGCCGGATTCGATGTACCTGCCCCCAGGCCATTTAACAAATTTATCTATCTAAGATTTGTCAATTAACATACCACATGGTCTCAAAGGCTCGGTTGGCTCAATTGTCACACTAGCATTTCGACACAGCCCAGTGATAAGACATGGATGAGTATGAGCACCTGTCGTCTTCGCCTCGAGGGACTTCACCAAATCGTTCCGAATAACCACACCAATATCAATACTCCAGCCTTTACAGATTGCATACAGCAGGGCAGCTCGGTTTGTGTACACTTGGTGCTCGTGTTTGGTGGGCATAATGGAGGCGCAAATGAATTTATTCTATGCCTTGGCGTAAATGTTTAGGCAATTTTCTGGGAAGTAGTGTGCGACATCACTATCGTTCTCCCTTGAGGTCCATTCGGTGCCTGGAATACACATCTCGTTGACAATAGGGTCATAATCCCCTCCTTCTTCAAGAAATGCAGCATATTCATCATCTTCGACCGGCCCTATGTCAAAGTACATGTTTTTTACTTCCGGGGCAAAGGGTACCATCGTTCCCCGCACACAAACTTCATCATTGTCTCGCTGATAATACCCATTGGTGTAGAATTCCCTCACAACTGTTGCGACTGTTGGTTCTTGTATGTCGGTGAAGTTTTGCCATTGTCGCTGTACGATGTTGTTTGCGATGTCGCCTTCGATGTCAAATTCGGGAGGCCTTAAACCCCTTTCCATAATTATGGACTTATTTTTCTCCACGAATTTCCCGAATTTGGCCTTGGTCGCCTCATTCACAAATTTTTTATCAACAAGACGGAGGCTAGAGGAGCCAGAAGACGATACTTTTCCTTTCCCGCGCTTCTGAGGCATGATGCTACAGTTGTAGTGGGCTTGACAAATTGTCAAACACTTGGCATGCACCCCTTTTTTTTCTCTTGGACAATTCAACAAACACTTGGTGTGCAACCCCAAAATGTTGACTATAAAAGAAATTGAATCCAACCTCTAGTTCCCAAATGCAACCCCAATCAAATATGATGCTCCACAACAAACCACAATTTCAAACAACTCAAGTTCAAGTAGCTTTCAAATAATTACCTCACTCCAACTCTAAGCCCCCAAATGTGAAGTGTTGTAATTGCCTTTGGTAGGAGATAGTGAAATCCTTGATAAAAAAATAGATTGTGAAGTTTGAGAATTTGGGTGTATGAAAGGTGTGGAGAATTTGAAAATATTGGTGAAGTGGGTGTTGAATTTTTTTTGGGTTGGGAGAAGTGAAGGTTTGATGAAGAACTAGAGAAAATGAGGAGGTTTTTAAGGGCTCTTTGGCTGGGGAAGCGCGCGGCCCTCCTTAGCAGGGGAAGCGCGCGGGCGCGTACCTACTTCGGGCTGAGGGAGCGCACGCTTAGGCCACGCGGGCGCGTGCTTGGTTCTGCTTGAGGGAATGCCGCAGTTCCTTGGCCAGTGACCGCGCGGGCGCGCGCTTGGGTCGCACGGGCACGCGCCTGGTTCTGTCTTCGCATGCGCTGAGCTTGCCTCTGGCCTCTGGTTTGGCTGGGGTTGTAACGACCCGCCTAGCATAGGCCGTTACCATACATACATACATACATAATTGCATTCATACTTACTTACTTACTTAGCGTAAGCAGCGGAAATTTTTTTTTTATATATATATATGGTGCGTACGAACGGAAAGGCGATATACGATCGGAAAGCAATATATAAAATGATGTTTGCAGTTCGGATATTAAATACTGTACGTAAATGAAACAAAACGCGTGGCGGCATATTATCCCACTCACTTCACAGTTCACCCTGCCCCGCTCGCCATCTTGTATCAAAAGTTGCTGACAGGTTGTTTACCTACAGCATAGACGTAAGACACGTGAGCTTTCGCTCAGCAAGTACAACATAATTATCCGCAACAAGAAACCATACATAACCTATATAGCCAACATAACATAACTCAACCAATCATAACATATTCTGCCCTAATCATGCATAAGCCAGTTATGCTTCATTATGCTTGCTTGTTCATTCATAGCTTTTCATACTTAACTTGCTTATCTTGCTTATCTTACTTATCTTACTTATGGGCCCCTTACATAAGTGTACGTACCGGGCGCGTAACTATGGAGTGGTTGGGGCGGCCAGTCCATTTCCAACTCAAACCATAGTCCAACCCGACCTGCGAGCGGGTCGGTACGACACAGGCAACTTGCTTGTCATCATACTTGTCTTTCATAAACTCATGTTTGATCTTACTCTTCTTTAGAATTAGTGAACATGCTTCGTGATGTCACATATTCATGAGATATAATCATGTCATGCTTCATAACATAACTTAACGTATCACAGACATATCATGCCCTACTGAAATCACAGCACATAATCAACATTGCATCACATCTCATAAGCATTTTTCTTAATATCAAACAAATCTAACATACAATCACATCCCATCTATATCATTCATACTTGGGCAAGTATACAACAAGAGTCTATGCTGTAGGCGGAGTTGTACTTACCTTGTCTCCTATGTCCGATGCTGAGCTGTTCCAGATCGGGGCGCAATAGCAGATTATCTCCTGCTATTACAAAGGACATAGGGTAAGGATTCTGTAATCCTATTCTTAAACTGTTGGTAATCAACCAACATTTACTTTACTTCCTAGTTATATGTCCCCACAATATTACCTTGAAAGTATCGCAAACGGGTTACTATTTGTAACCCCATAAGTAACCCTCAAGCTAAGGGTTGTAATCAAAAGACTTAGTCCTTATTGGATTACATTGAATAACCCTTGGGCTTTGGGCCCAAACCAATAACTTGGTTAAAAATCCCTTCTTGCTTTGTTTTTAGGAAACTTAGATTTTTCTTTAAAAAATTCTTGAAATCTTATGAGTAGGTTTTATAAATTGTTAAGGGCTGAAAACTGCCATTGGGACAGTTTTAGCAGTCAAAACATTGGGGTTGGTGAAAAATACAATTTTTCTGTTTTGTTTTAGAAAATCCTGTGCAGGAATTTCCTGTTTCTTACACAATTTTTGAAATCCAATTTTTTATTTAAAAATCCAGATCGAATCTGAAAAACTTTTCTTCATGAAAGTTTTTGATCTTGAAAAACCCTAAAACTTTCATGTTTTGTTCAAAACCCAGTTCGGAATTTAACTTACTCATTTACCCTGTTAAGCTGTCCTAGCCGTGCATGGAAACTCGGCATGGTCAGGCTCGGATTTCCATAAAAATGAAGACCGTTGGAGCCTTATTTTTGAAAACTGTCCATGCTGTCCACTAGGAAAAACCCTACTCTACAACTTTCATGTTTTAGGTTTTACCAGATTCGGCTTCTAAGAGCCTCAAATTTAGGTTTCTAGAAAGCTGGTCAGTTTAAACCCGAATCTGGTAGTTTCTTGTATTCAAATTGGTTTTGCGTCCTAATCGTGCACACTACCTCAACCGACTACAGCGGGAGCTTAAATTCAACATACATCGCTTTTCTAACGTAAATTTTCTTTAAACACATTTTAGAACACAGCCATGCAAACCATTATTCTTTTCTAGAATTTAGGGTTTGCCTATTTTCCAAAGTTGCATAATTCAATCTAAATTAACCATGCAACCTATTTAACCATTCTAGATCAACTTTAATCCTATTAGGGGACATACAACCCTATCAAGCATCTATCATATAAACCACATAAATCAAGCATCAAATAAATCATACAAAACTTAATAAATCCAAACCACCCTTAGATCTAATCAAGCACATATCTAACTTTCTAAACTAAGGCAAATAATGAAAATTGAGCTTATGCTCATACAATTGTCAACTTGAAATACATGTAAATTTCAAATTGAAACCAAATTGAAAAGCTTAAGGCTATGGGAGAGTTACCTTTCTTAACCCTAAGAGATGTTAGGGTTTGGATCCAAAAATTCTTCCTCCTCCTTGGTTCATAGCACAACTGGCCTCTCCCCCTAGCCTACCCAAAAATTTTTGTGTCTCTTGGTTGCTGTTTCCTACCAAAATCCGACCACTCCCCCCTAGTTCCCAAGCACTTTTCTCACCCTTTTCTTGTTCACCACCAACCGGCCACTTGGCCAAGATTGGACTCCAAAATTTTACAACACTTTTTCTTGGTTCCTAAGTGAAATCCGAACTTTACCCACTAATTCCCTCACTTGGATTTTGGGTTTTTGTTCTATCTTTCTTGGCTGCCTAAGGATCGGTTTTGGAGCAGAAAATGGGCAGAACTTCACTAAATTTTTCTGATTTTTTTGAATAAAATGCACCCCTATTTATAGAGGTTTTGAAACTTTTCAAAATTGTAAAATAGTCCTTCAAGAGTCAACTTTTTACACTTTTGAAGGGTGAGGTGGCCGGCCATACTTGGTCTAGAACCATCCAAATTACTTTCCAAATTTTGCTTAAATCCATAATGATGTCATAATTTGTGGATAAGGTGATGTCATCCACCTTAGGGCTTGTTTGCCTTTGTGTCTTGATAAACAGTCCAACTTTGAGCCAAAACAGATATTGTAATTACTGTGTTCATTAATCCACAGTATTGGATACTATTTTGCAGTCTAAAATTTATCTGTCTTAAAATGGACTGTACGAAAACTTTTTTTTTTTGCTTCAAGCCCTTTGGCCCTTAATAACCTATTTAATGTGCTTGATTTTTCTATGGTGGTTTTAAATCTAATTCTAACTATTTTATCCGTAAAAACAGTTTTCACAGTATATTTCCTATACTGCTTATCATACTTCATTCCCGTCACATAGTTGACTTTTCTAGTCAATCTTTGACCTTTTGGGTCAACTTTGACTTTCTTGATTAACTTTAACCTTCTTGGTCAACTTTGACTTTCTTGGTCAACTTTGACTTTCTATAAAATCATAGAATTTTTCTATCTTTTTAACTCAAAAGATCATGTGCTTAGCTAAGCAATCATTTTTGAGTCTTATGGTTTATAAGAACTCATAAAATTCAATAAAAACCCTAAGCCGGGCTTTTTCATAAATACCAACAATGGCACATTTCAAATTTCTATACAAGAAATCGAAACGTTGAAATTTCTAGTTCTTACAGGGGTAGCACGGGCGCGCGCTAAGGTTGCGCGGGCGCACGCCTGCCTTTGCTTGGCTGGCCTGCTTGGCGCCCGGTGGCGCGCTGAATTGCCTTCAAAATTGAACACCAAGATGACCCACAAAATTGCCTTCAAACTTTTCCAATTTCACCCAAACTTTTCGAAACACTTCCAAATACTTTCCATGATTTCAATTTCCCATCAGTACCTAAAAAGAACAAAAAATAATTGTATTCTAAGAAATCTTCTAAGAGATCTCTCAAATAACACACAAAAATTTATAGATAAATAGATGATAACATACTAAAAGAAAAGTTTAAAAGAGATTAAGGTGATAGAGCTTGGGGTGCCTCCCACGAAGCGCTTGGTTTAACGTCTCCAGCTGGACGTGGTGATGCTTCCACTCAATTTGGGTCTGCAAGAGAGATTCTAACAACTTTCCGCTCTTCTTCTCCATGGTAATGCTTCAATCTTTGCCCGTTCACATGGAAAGTTTGCCCATCTCTTCCTAGAAGTTCAACTGCACCGAAGGGGAATACTTGCTTGATTTCAAATGGTCTGGACCACCTCGATCTCAATTTTCCCGGGAAAAGCTTCAACCGGGAGTTGAAAAGTAATACTTTTTGCCCCGGAAGAAATTCTCTCCTTAAGATTTTCTGATCATGCCACTTCTTCGTGCGTTCCTTGTAGAGTCATGCATTCTCATAGGCTTCATTCCAAAATTCCTCAAGTTCATTCAGTTGGAGTAGGCGCTGCTCACCGGAAGCGTTCAAGTCAAAATTCAACTTCTTGATGGCCCAAAATGCTTTGTGCTCGAGCTCCACCGGTAGATGGCAAGGCTTCTCGAACACCAACCGATAGGGTGACATTCCAATTGGTGTTTTGAAAGCTGTCCTATACGCCCATAAAGCATCGTCAAGCTTTGTTGACCAATCCTTACGGTTAGTATTCACTGTCTTCTCCAAAATAAGCTTGACCTCCCGGTTAGAAACTTCCGCTTGGCTATTGGTTTGCGGATGGTAGGCTAAGGCGATTTTGTGCTTTACTCCATACTTGGCCAACAACGTATCAAACACCTTGTTGCAGAAGTGCGTCCCTTCATCACTTATGATGGCTCGAGGGGTGCCGAACCTTGAGAAGATGTTCTTATACAGAAATTTCACGACTACCCGGGTGTCCTTTGTTGGAGTGGCAATAGCTTCCACCCACTTAGAGACATAATCCACTGCCAAGAGAATGTAAAGCTGACCATATGAAGGCGGGAAAGGTCCCATGAAGTCAATGCCCCAGACCTCAAATAATTCTACTTCAATGGTATTGCTCAATGGCATTTCATGCTTTCTAGAGATGTTCCCCACACGTTGACAATGGTCACAACGCTTCACAAACTCATGACAATCCCGGAACAAGGTTGGCCAATAGAAACCAGATTGGAGAACTTTCGCAGCTGTTCTTGTTACACCAAAATGTCCACCATAGAGCGACGAGTGACAATGATGGAGAATGTCATGTATCTCCTCTTCGGGAATGCATCTCCGAATAACTTGATCGGAGCATCTCTTGAACAATATTGGATCATCCCAAAGATAACATCTCACATCATGAAGGAACTTCTTCTTCTGATAAGGAGTCAAGTCCGGTGGTAAAACCTCACAAGAAAGGTAGTTGACGAAATCTGCAAACCAAGGGAGCCTCACTTCAACCTCAAACAGGTGTTCATCCTGGAATGCTTCTTGAATAACAGGAGTTTCGTCCACTTCCAATTTCTCAAGCCTGGAGAGATGATCTGCAACTACATTTTCCGAACCTTTCTTGTCTCATACCTCCATGTCAAATTCTTGAAGCAAAAGAATCCAACGAATCAAACGAGGCTTGGCATCTTTCTTAGCAAACAAGTAACGAATTGCTGCATGATCCGTGAAAACTATCACCTTCGACCCAATGATGTATGACCGAAATTTATCACAAGAAAATACCACTGCAAGCATCTCTTTCTCAGTGGTGATGTAATTGAGTTGGGCTTCATTTAATGTCTTACTAGCATAGTAAATAGCCCGAAAAATCTTATCTCTCCTTTGACCAAGTACTGCCCCAACGGCATAGTCACTAGCATCACACATGATCTCAAAGGGTTCATTCCAATCGGGTGCTACAATGACCGGAGCCGAAACCAGTTTCTCTTTGATGATATCAAAGGCTTCCAACAAGACCCATCAAAGTTGAAAACTGCATCCTTCTCTAGGAGGTTACACAATGGCTTGATAATCTTAGAAAAATCTTTTATGAACCTCCGATAAAATCCCGCATGACCAAGGAAACTCCGTACTCCCTTCACATTTACAGGTGGCGGAAGCTTTTCGATCGAACGTTGATCCAAAAACCGAAAAATCATCCATAAAAATCTCTATTATTTCTTCTACCATGTCCGAGAAGATTGCCATCATGCACCTTTGAACAGTGGCGGGTGCATTGCATAGACCGAAAGGCATCCGGCGAAAAGCAAAAGTTCCATAAGGACAGGTGAATGTCGTTTTCTCTTGGTCTTCGGGGGCTATGGCAATTTGATTGTAGCCTGAGTATCCATCAAGAAAGCAATAGTAGTCATACCCTGCCAACCTGTCTAGTATTTGATCAATAAAAGGAAGGGGGAAATGATCCTTTCTAGTGGCCTTGTTCAGCTTCCGGTAGTCGATACAAACATGCCATCCAGTCACTGTTCTTGAGGGGATGAGTTCATTATTTTCATTTTTCACCACCGTCATACCACCCTTTTTTGGCACAACCTGAACTGGACTAACCCATGAGCTATCTGAAATAGCGTAAATGATCCCGACATTCAACAACTTTAGCACTTCAGTACGCACCACCTCCTTCATGGCCGGATTTAGTCTTCTTTGGTGCTCAATATATGGCTTGTAAGCATCTTCCATGAGAATCTTATGCATGCAAATAGTAGGACTTATCCCCTTAATATCTGAAATAGACCAAGCAAAAGCAAACTCATGTTTCTTCAAAACAACCAGGAGCTTTTCTTCTTCTTCCTTGTTCAAAGACGCCGAAATAATAACCGGTTTAGAAGAATCCTCACCCAAAAAGGTATAGTGAAGATGTTCTGGTAGTTGTTTCAACACTAACCCTTCTTTCAACGAGCTCAGAGAGGTGAAGCACTCATCAGGCTTTTCTAAAATTTCCACTTGAGCCACATCCCCCACTTCACACAG
This sequence comes from Ficus hispida, assembly GCA_025413025.1. Taxonomy (NCBI): domain Eukaryota; kingdom Viridiplantae; phylum Streptophyta; class Magnoliopsida; order Rosales; family Moraceae; genus Ficus; species Ficus hispida. The sequence goes on along the minus strand of CM046373.1, from coordinate 4,697,564 downwards.
CAAAGCCTCGAGAGCTAGAACACTATCAATAATGCCCTCCTCTTTAATACAAAAATCTCCACCAAAATCGGTCATGTTCAAGGGAGTAGTGAGGCTATGCTCTAGAGGGTCATCATGGGTCACTTCTTGGAAGAATTCCTTGATGCACGAGTCTATTACTTCTACCCGGTGACAAGTTAACTTTTCCTCCGGAAATCTCATTGTGTTAAGGATGTTGAACTTTACCTCCTCATTATTCACCCTTAGAGTCAAATGACCACTTTGCACATCAATCAAAGCTCTTCCAGTAGCCAAAAAAGGTCTCCCAAGAATAATGGGGATTTTCCGATCCTCTTCCATATCCAACACAACAAAATCTACAGGGAAAAAGAATTTATCTACCTTCACCAACAGATCCTCTATGATACCCCTTGGATAAGTGAGAGACCTATCTGCCATTTGCAAACATATAGTGGTTGGTGTGACTTCTCCAAGTCCGAGCTTTCGGAAGACAGACAGAGGCATAAGATTAATGCTGGCTCCAAGATCACACAAGGCCTTCTCGAAGTAAGAATCTCCAATAGTGCATGGGATGGTGAAACTCCCCGGATCCTTTAACTTTTGAGGCAACTTCCTTTGAAGGATCGCACTACATTCTTCCGTTAGCTTAACAGTTTCATAATCCTCCAACCTTCGTTTCTTTGCCATGACATCTTTCATAAACTTGACATAATTAGGCATTTGTTCAAGTGCATCTGTAAAGGGAATGTTGATATGGATCTTTTTGAAAATCTCCAGAAACTTCGAGAATTGAGCATCCAACTTCTTCTTCTTGAATCTTTGTGGATACGGTAGGGTAGGAGTGATGAGAGGAGGGTTATTCGGAAAAGAGATCGACTTAGGCCTTGTACTCTCCCTTTGTTGTTCCGATTCTACATCTTCTTCCTCTGTTTTATCCTTTTGGGGCTTAGGAGCTTCAACTTCTTTCCCACTCCTCAAAGTGATAGCTTTGCAATGGTCCTTGGGATTAGGCTCCGTATCACTTGGGAAGTTTCCCGATGATTGGCCCTTAACCGCATTGGCTAGTTGACCGATTTGCACCTCAAGGGACTTCATGGTTGCATTCATGTTGTTACAGTGTGTCTCAATGTTGTCAAGTCTAGCCTCATCCTTGTTAAACCTTCCTCTAGTCTCAACAATGAAGGTACTTAACAAATCTTCCACCGAAGGTTTCTTTTCCACCGCTTGTTGGTTGAAGCCCGGAGGAGGTTACAAAACATTTCTGTTGTTGGCATAAGAGAAATTCTCATGGTTCCTCAAGCCAGGATGATAGTGAGTGGGCAAGTGATTGGGTCTGTAGTTGAAGTTTCTGTTGTTTACAAACTGAATCTGCTCTTGAGTGTACTCATCCTGTGCATAAGATGTACTGACACCTGCCACTGCCTCTCTGCTAGATGACGCTTCTCTATTATTCAAGGCTGCAAGCTGATTAGACAAAGCTGAGACCTGTGCTGACAATGAAACCAATGGATCCACATCATAAATACCAGCAGTTTTCTTCGGTATTGAACGCTCTGAAGGCCACTGATAACTGTTGGTAGACATTTCCTCAAGCAAATTGTAGGCCTCTGTAATAGACTTTGCCATCAATGAACCACCTGTAGTGCTATCAACAATAGTCCTCGATTGGCCATTCAACCCATTATAAAACCTGTCAATCAACATCCACTCATCATAACCATGCTGGGGACATCTTCTGAGCAAGTCCTTGAACCGTTCCCAAGCTTCATACAACTGCTCAAAGTCATTCTGGCGGAAAAATCTAATCTCACTCCGCAACTGCGATGCCTTAGATGGTGGGAAAAACTTTGCAAGAAACCTCTCACTCATCTCTTCCCAAGTACCAATACTACCTGTTGGCAAAGACATCAACCACTGTCGAGCCTTGTCCCGAAGAGAGAATGGAAACAATTTCAACCTGATGGTACCCTCGGTGACACCATTAATCTTCACCGTGTCGGCCGCTTCTAAGAACATGGACAAGTGAGTGTTCGGGTCCTCATTAGACAATCCCCCAAACTGATTCTGTTGAACCATCGAGATCAAAGAAGGCTTTAACTCGAAATTGTTGGCATTGATAGTCTGCCTCCGAATACCCGAATAGTGTTCCTGAACTGGAGGTTTGAAGTAGTCCCGAATTGCCCTTTGTTGCTCAATATTGTTGTTATTATTATCGTGATCACCCATAGCTCGTGCTTGATTTCTCCTTTCCCTTCTGATTTGACGAAGTGTCTGTTCAATTTCCGGATTAAGTGGCACTAGATTAGGATTTTCAGCTCTTCGCATGAACTGTCACAAACAACAATTGACAAGCATAAAACAATTAAAATAAAATAAATGCCTAAATTAAAACCGAATCACTTGGTTGTAATATTAGCTAGAATTAATAAAATTTTCAATCCCCGGCAACGGCGCCAAAAACTTGTTGCGTGTTTTTCTTCGTGTGTGCTTGCAAGTGAACGAATCGCTACAAGTAATAAAGTGACAAAGTCGAGTATCGTCCCACAGAGATTGAAATTAAGAAAACTAACTAAGTACTACAATTAAAATGACTCAATTTTATCTAAGCTATCAAAATTAAAGGGAATTGAAAGAAGCAACTAAATTAAGTATTTAAATTAAACTAAGATAAAGCAAACTAAGAGTAATCAAAATTGTGGATTGAAGGGAACTCAATGGTGTGTAAGGCTAGGGGTTTTGATTTCACTTGACTCAACTTTGCCTATCCAATTCTAAGCTTGTTAATTGAATTCATTCAAATCATTAATCGTAGATGACAAATTTTAATTTCACTCCCTCTCCCGAGTGCCGAGTAAAATAATATACAAAATTTAATCAAATTAATATCCCTATTAACTCAACCAATTAAGCATTCATTATGCAACCTACTTTAGTGATTACCCAAGTCATATTAGTCTCCCGAACTTAATATTACAATGGATTGTGTTTCCCAAATCCCAATATATGAAATTAACTCTCCCGAGCCCAATTTCAGACATCTAACAATTCTAATTTAATGGTAAATAAAATTAGGAAAACAAAGCACAGAGAAACACAAACAATTCAGAATGAGATTCAATCAACAAGCATTAAATTTATCATAACAAAGTCATCATCAAGCTACATCATACCCCTTAGTACAGAAAGTTTAGCTAGACATCAATGTAAACTCAAACAAATTCAAGCTTGAATAAATCTGAAAATACATGAGAAATCCAGAAAAATAAACAACTACTAGATATAAGAACAAGAGGAGAAAAGAGGAGGAAAAATTAAAACTCCAATGTAGTGCAGTCCCAAATCATCCAGCAGCTTCCTTTCAAAATCCTCCTGAAGTTTTAGGGTTTCTTCTGAAATTTAGGGTTTTTCTCTTTCTTTCTCTCCACTCTCCTTCAGTCCTCTACGTCATTTCTCCCTCCACTCTCTTTTATACGTCCCTACTACAAGTGGAGGGAAGGCGCGCTTTAGCACGCGAGAACACGCCTGAGAGTGCGCGGCCGCGTGCTCTGGCTGGGCACAAGGAGGCAGGGCGCGCGCTGGTGGGCACAAGGAGGTAGGGCGTGCGCTGGTGGGCATGCGAGCACTAGGCGTGCGCTAGTGGGCGCGCTCTGGTTGGGCGCGCGCTGGTTGGGCGTGTAATACTCAGAATTTTGATGAACCTATGATTTCCTTTTAGACAAGGAAAATCCCAAGTCTGACTCTTGTATGTCGATATGAAGCTCATGATCTGAGTTAAATATCAGTATATGTTTGAGTTCTCATTGAATTAGCTATGAGACTCAATAAGCAGTTTGCTTAGTCATGCATGTGATCTTTGAGCAAAAAGGAAGAAAAATTTTATGATTTCATGTTGGTCAAATTTTGACCGAAAAAGTCAAAGTTGACCGAAAAAGTCAAAGGTTGACCAGGAAGGTCAAATAGATGAAGGTGCTGAGATATGACAAAGCAGTATGAAATTATACTGTGACAAACCTTCATTACGGACGAATAAGCAAGCATAAGCTATGAGACCACCCTAGAAAAATCAAGCACACCAAGTATGATATCAAGGGCAGGAAATGTTTCAAGAAATAAGAAAAATTTTATAAAGTTTATTTTTACACAGATAAATTTTGGACTGCAGTACAGTATAAAATACTGTTATTAGTTAATAACAGTATTGGAAATATCTGTGTTAGCATGAAAGTGGACTGCATATTAAGAGACAAGCCAAACAAGGTCTTAAGATGACATCACTTTATCTTGGATTTATGACATCATTCTTGATTAAAGAAAATTGGAAAAAAATCCTTGGATGACACCTAGCACAAGATGGCCGGCCACTTGGAGGGCTTTTGTGCACATATTTTATCCGTAGGGGCCAAAGTATAATTTTAAGAAATTACCTTGATGATGTAAGCAAGGTGATGTAAGCATGATGATGTAAGCAAACTTGGTCTCCAAGCAATCTTTAATGGCCGGCCACCTATAGGGATTAATGGGCAAATATTTTGTCCTTGAGGGACTAAAGTGTAAATTTAAGAAAAGGTGATGCAAGCAAGATGATGTCATCAAGTGATGTCACTAGGGTGATGTAAGCAAGACTTGGTGAGCAAGTAACTTGCCCACCAAGGGTCCTTTATGGCCGGCCACCTAGCCTCCAAAAGTGAGAAAAGTGATTCTTGAAGGACTATTTTGCAATTTAGTAAAGTTTCGAAACCTCTATAAATAGGTGACCATTTTATTCAAAAAAATCAGAAAATCTAGCTAAATTCTGTCCATTTTTCTGCTCCAAAACCGAACCCAAGGCAACCAAGAAAGATAGAACAAAAACCAAAATCCAAGTGTGGGAATTAGTGGGTGAAGTTCGGATTTCACCTAGGAACCAAGAAAAAGTATTGGAAAAATTTTGGAGTCCAATCTTGGCCAAGTGGCCGGTTGTGGGTAAGCAAGAAAAGGGAGAGAAAAATGCTAGGGACTTAGGTGGTGAGTGGCTGGAATTTTGTGGGATTAATCACCAAGGGATCAAAAAGTTTTGGTGCTCATTAGAGGAGCAAGGCCGGTTAGGTTATGGGCAACCGAGGGTAGATTCATTTTCTTGAATCTTGAGGTAATTCTCTCCACCCTCTAAAGTTTGGTTCAAGTTTATGTGTATTTCCAGCATTGGATGTAAGAGCATAAGCTCATCCTTTATCTTCCTAGCAAGGCTTAAAGGGCTTGATTATGCTTGATTAGGGTTGGTGGTCTCTAGTTTATGTTTTGATGCATGTTTGTAAATATGCCTACCATATGTTTGTTATATGTCCCCATAGGTTTAAGAATGAATGTATGATTATATGCATGATAGAATGGAACGTTAGAAATGCTACATGAATGATCTTAGGCTCCCGCTATGGTCGGTTGAGGTAGTGTGCACGTATTAGGACGAGAAACGAATTTAAGAATGAAAACTGCCAGTTCGGGTACAAACTGGCCAGTTCTTTGGAAATGGTAATTTGAGGCCCTTAGAGGCCGAATTTGAAGAAACTCAAAACTATAAAGTTGTAGAGAATGGGTTTTCCTACAGGAAATCGTGGGCGGTTTTTAAAAATAAGGCTCCAAAGGCCTCGGTTTTTATGAAAATCCGAGCCTGACCGTGCCCAGAATTTATGCACGGTGAGGTGAGATAAACAAGGAAGAAGGGCACGATAAGTTCCGAACTGGGTTTTCCTCAAAACATGAAAGTTGTAGCATTATTCTAGATCTACAACTTTCATGAAGAAAGTTTTATCAAATTCGGAAAAGATTTTAAAGTAAAATTTGATTCTTAAAACTGTGCAGGAAACAGAAATTCCAGCACAGGATTTTCAGAAAAACAGTACATAAGCATGAAATTCCTGCACATGTATAGGATTTTCTAAAATAATACAGGAAAACTGTATTTTTCACCAACTCCAATGTTTTGACTGTGAAAACTGTTCCAATGGTAGTTTTCAGCCTTTAACAAATTTACAAGTTAAGCAAATGGTTTTTAGACTGAATTCACCAAATTTTCCGAGACAAAGGAAAAATGGATTTTTAAAGCCAAAGATAAGTAGCAAGACAATAACGGATAGTAATCGGGAAGGATACCCGAATTATTGGGCTTGGCCCCAAAGCCCAAGTTTGACCCATAGAAGGTTGACTTTGGTTGATCAAGTTTGACCAAGGTTTATCACCTCAAGGGTTACCCAACATAACCCAATGGATTATGGATCAAGAATGTTAAGACATGGGCCCAAGGATAGTAACCTAACCCTACCTGTTTGGATGGAGGCTTAGCAATGAGGTTACTTATTGTAACCAAGTAAGATATTTTGTATAGGAGGGGACATATAACTAAGACTATGAACGCATGTTGGTTAGGTCACCAACATTTAACGATTATGATTTATGGTAAGATAAAAGGTGTATAACTTTTATCTTACACCCTGTTTGGAAACAGGAATATGACATGTTATTGTGCCTCGATGGAACGATAGACCAAGAGCGTAGGACGAGAGGTAAGTACAAACCTCACCTACAGTATGGAAAATAGTAAGCTATTTTCATGTATATGACATGATTACATGTTATGTTATGTTATGCCATGTTATGTTATGTTATGTCAAGTTATGCTATGTTATGCCAAGTTATACTATGTCATACTAGGTTATGATACGATAAGCCATGTTAAGTCATGTTAAGCTATGATATATCAAGTTATGCCATGTCTAGTCTCATGTGCATCATGATTATTAAGATCACACGTAAAGATTCTTAGTCTTGGAAATATAACAAGACTAAGACTAAACCAAGACAAGTAAGGTGTCGTACCAACCTCCTGTTGATGTAGGAGGATCATGTATGTTACAAGTTCAAGTTTATGATTATCAACCTCTCGTTGATGCGTGAGGGTAAAGTGATAATCAACCTTCCGTTGATGCGTGAAGGGTTATGTTCATGTTTTCTAGAATTGTTAAGGGCCTTGCAAACCCTGACGTTCTGAGGCTTGCGCGCTTTTGGTACGTACACTAGGAGCCCACATGTTAAGCAAGATAAAAAGTTCAAGTCCATAATTGATTATAAAAAAATACATAATTGATCATAATTGGTTCATGCATAAGTTACACAGTGTTGGTTATGTTTTTGTGAGATTATGTTTGTACTTACTGGACGAAAGCTCATCAGTATATTCCATACTGTAGGTAAATGCCTGCAGCTTTACTTGGTGGGCCATGGAGACGATGCAGCAAGTGAAGGGCGGTATGGGATACCACTACGCAAGTTTTTCCGCAAATTGTTTAAATTATCAAGTTGTATATATATGTTTTAAGGAATATGTACAATGTTATATATGCAATGTTTTTAAGTTGTGATTTTAAAATAAAGTTTAAAGAAAAAAAATTTTTATTCTGAAATTTTCTGTAAGGTTAAGTATTTAAGACTACGGTTTAAGTTAAGCAAGCATGGTAACGGCCCACGTTTACGTAGTTGGCCCTACGTGGATGGCCGGGGCGTTACAGGGCGCGCCCACGCGTCCGCTGCGGGCTAAAACTTGATTTTCATCCCCAATTCTTCTAAAATTAAATTTTTTTCCTTGTTTATCTGAAACACTCACAAACACATTAAACCAATCTAAAAACTAGAAGATTTTGTAAATTCTCTCATTTTAAGACAATAAATAAGTGAGTAAAAGCTCACTTATCACTCACAAGATAGCCGAATTTTATGAAGTAGAAGAAACTACAATTGGTTTTCTCTCTCTCTCCAAAAAATGTTTTTCTCCTTAGTGAATGACCAAAAATCAGTTTCTCAAGAATTCCTAGCCTTTATATAGAAGTCTAATCCTTTTCAAAATTTAATTCCTTAATAATTATTTTTCCGGATAAATTTTAAACCAAAAGATCATACAACTTTAGGGCTAGATTCATTGAACCTAAAAACGTTTTTCCAAGGAGAGAATCTCCTCATAAAATTCGGCCACTTTGAGATGAATCTTGATTGGTGGTTCAACTTTTAAATCAAGAATCTAGACTAGTGAAAAGATCCTAGTCCTATCTAGATTCAAATTACTTTTAAACCTTTTTGAATATAAATAAGATTCACTGGTTTGAATTAAATATTTTCCTCAAACATCAACTATATTTATTAATTTAAATAAATGGAATATTTGAAATTTTTCTCCTCTCAAAAACCATCCACAACATTTTAAAGGAAAAAAATTAATCAAATAATCTCTATTATTTAAATCAATTAATAATTTAATGTTAGGAATATATTTGAACAATTTTGAAACAAAAATTTCTTCTCTCCACCTACGTAAAAACCGTACACTACATTTAGATTAGGAGAGAAAAACTTTGTTTTCCAAAATTAAATAATTCATACATAATCTTATTTCTAAAATTCAAATTAACCAATCACATGTTGACAAATCATATTATTTGTCTGCACAAATCTTACATGTCCAATCCTTTTCCCGATTGCATGTTAGAGAGTACCATGTCTTAATAGACATTACAAAATTCGATTTAAATTTACCGATCTCATTAGGAACAAATCCCGAGACGCTATATGGAACTATATGAGCTAATAGAGGGACCCGATGGAAATATGTAAAAAGGCTCCTATAATTGTGAAAAATTAATCCCAGATTAATTATTCATCAATTATCAACTTCAAAGCTATTCTACTAAAAGTTTGAAGCTGAACTCCTGCTTACATACCGTATTACGAAAGCTCTCTCACGTAGTACTTCTTCTATGATTTATTCATCGCTTGCTTAATCCCCATATATTATCCATGATTGAATTAAGGACTTTTTCCGTTCTACCTTTTTAAATACTTTAACTTAAAGTTCTATTACTCTCCATTGAAAGAACCACCAATTGTAAAACTATACAATTGGTAAACCATCAGAGAACACAAAGTAAATCGATGGTCAAGATCTTGTTATAATATCTTTCAATCCTCGAATAATGCCTTTAAGTAGATAAGATGTACTATCGTTAAGATATCTATGGATTCCATATCTATGAATCTTGATTTCTCCATCCATAAGTCATGCACCAAAAACACAAGTATATTGACTATGAATTAACAGTGTCTCACCTGTAGTGCATTAAAGTACACAAGTCGTGGATACGAACTCAAGTAATCATTTCAGGATTAAGATTAATACAGGATGATAATCAAAGCGTCATTGATTCTTATAAATGGAATTATTATACCGAATCAATTAACACTTTAGATTTAGTCCAATGTCATATCTCAATACTGGTATACATTAAAGTTTCCACTCGGAACCTATCCGATGATCAAGACAAACCATCCCTCCAAGGAAGTAGACAACATTTACAATCTTATCGTGAATAAGATCCCCAAATCTTATTCCATCGATTGCGGACTATTTATTTCGACTGTTATCAAATTACCATGTCTTCTATGTATACCCCGTATACATATGGTAATCCGATATATTACCAACAGCCAAGGAGTATTTTATATTTGCTCAAATAACCATACAATCAACAAATGAAAGTAAATAGGACAAACTCTTATTAATATCAAAATGTCATATTTACAAAATATCCCTAATATTGATTTTCTACCCTTAGGGCACATATAGATCTCAACAGGTTACACATAGTAACCTAATCAAATATTAATCACTATTCTCGTATGATTAGGCCTTGAACCCAAGGTTCTATTAAGTAATCAAACAAGATATTGTTTGATTAGGCCAGGTGCCCTAGGGTTACATTTAGTAACCAAATAAGAGATCATTGTAGTATGTGGGAGACATGTAACTAGGGTTACTGATGAATGTTGGTTAAGGATACCAGCATTGAATGTAATAATTTACGATAAGATAAGATGATTCTTATCTTACGTCTTTTGTGTAAACAGGAATTAAACCTGTTGATGTGTCTTGTTGGAATGTTAAACTAAGAGCGTAGGACATCAGGTAAGTACAAACCTCACCTACAGTATGGAAAATAGTAAACTATTTTCAAGCATGATTTATTTACATGTATACCATGATGTGCCATGTTTTGTGATGATGCCATGTTTTATGATGATGCCATGTTTATATACATGCCAGATTTTAAGATAATGTCATGTTTTATGATAAAGCCATGCTCTATTAATATACCACAAGTCATTAGTTGTTAGTGATCTTTATGTCATACTATATCTATGCATCATGTACATCATGACTAATAAGATCACACGTAAAGATTCTTAGTCTTGAAAAAGTAACAAGACTAAGACTAAACCAAGACAAGTAAAGTGTCGTACCAACCTTCAGCCAGATCGTGGAGGATTATACATGTTTCAAGTTCAAGATACTAAGACCTTCCGCCAGATCGTGAAGGCTTACATGATTCCCAGAATTGTTAGGGACCTTGCAAACCTTAACTTTCGGTAGAATGCGCGCAATCGGTACATACACAAGAGGCCCATATGTTAAGCAAGATAATAAGTTTAAGTCCATAATTGATCATAAATATACATAATTGATCATAATTGATTCATGCATAAATGCGCGATATTTGTTATGTTTTTGTGAGATTATGTTTGTACTTGCTAGACGAAAGCTCATCAGTATATTTTATACTGTAGGTAAGATGCCTGCAGCTTTACTTGGTAGGCCATGGAGACGATACAGCAAGTGAAGGGCGGTGTGGGATATCATTACACAGATTTTCCACAAACTCTTTAAATTATGAACTAGTGCATGTATGATTAAGTTTATTTAAGCTGTGATGTTTTAAAAGTCCAGTTTAAAAGGTTATATGTGACCTTTTAATATGCTTAACAAGTAATGGGTAGGCATGATGAAGTTTACCCATATAGATAAGTTTAATTAAGTTACGAAAAAAAAAATTATTCTGTAATTTTCTGAAAGTTCACGTATTAGAAACTAACAAGTAAATTAACTAAGTAAAGTAACGGCCCACGTTTACATAGTTGGTCCTACGTAGATGGCCGGGGCGTTACACTTAGTAAGTGCAAACTTAATCTCACAAAACATAACAAATATAGTGAATTTATGCATGAACCAATTATGATCAATTATGAATCTCTTATGCTCCATTGTGGACTTAATTATGAACTTATTATCTTGCTTAACATATAGGCCCCTTGTGTACGTACCAAATGCATGTAATCCACAGAAAGTTAGGGTTTGCAAGGTCCCTAACAATTCTGGGAATCATAAACATAACCCTTCACGTATCAATAGAAGGTCTGAGAATTTTCTTAAACATACATAATCCTCCACGCATCAACAGGAGATTGGTACAACACTTTACTTGTCTTAGTTTAGTTTTAGCCTTGTTATTTAACTCTTGATGAGGATGCTTAAAATTATACTTTCACATGAAGTCTTTGACAAATACTAATTTCAAGACCAAGATTCTTAACTTGTGATCTTATTAGTCATGATGCATATGTTACATAAATATGGCATGACACAACGATCAATGGCATAAAACAACTTGAGGTATGTTTATAAAATATGACATCGTCGTAAAACATGACAAAATAGTAAAAACATGACATATATATGAACATGGCATACCATGGCATACATGTAAACATGTCATGCTTGAAAATAATTTACTATTTTTCATACTGTAGGTGAGGTTTGTACTTACTGGTTGTCCTAGATGCTGGGTTTGTTATTCCAACGAGTCCCAACAATAGATTACCCTCTTATTACCAAGTGGGGTGTAAATAAGGATCGACCTATCTTACTGTAAATTATAACATTCAATATTGACATCCAATCCAACATCCATAAGTAATCCAAGTTACAAACCCAACATATTCAAATAGTATCCTATTTGAATATTGTGGTATCAAATTAATTTATGGTTGCCATTGGTACAAATCTAATCACTTACACTTTTAATTTAAGATGAGAAAGAATTCCCCATTGATAGCAAATGGTAGTCATTAAGCAGGGAAATCCTATTTCATTTAAAAGCAGAATTAAAAGCAGAAAGATTATGCCCTTACCCTTTACCCTTCACTTTTGCAAGAACGGACTAACAGGGTCAGCTACTCAGCTAATCTTCATAATTAAATACCGTTACTGTATAAGTGGTCTCGTTGTGAAAGACCTATTACTGGATAATTATGGGTAGAGCCAAAGAGTGTAAACTGTACAAGTTAACAATAGCATTAATTAAATGAGGTTCTGGTGTATAGAGAAAACCTCACCGTTTAAAAAGTAACCATAGAAACGATGGAACCCACTATACCTATATTCTATTTACTACTTTTTTATTTACTATGTTTTTTTGATACCTAGTATCAATACAATTTCTTGTTTTGAGGCGAGAAGCCTAGAAAAAAAGAAAAAATCGTGGTCGGGAAGGTTAGAGTAGCAAAAGCCATTGGAATTCTTATTTTATACATTGGAAGAATCTGTTTATAGTAACCATGGGTACAAAGCCCAATAAACATTAGTATCATTCCCAGTTGCTATATGTCTTACTTTTATTACCATTTAGCTTTGCCTAATTTATTATTTTATTTTCTTCACAAAACCTTGTTTGATATTGTCTTACCTTTTTCTGTTAATAAAATTTTAACCTTTTCTAAACTATTTTAATAAAACTGTAATTTTTGAACAAAGACTGAAAAATTTTGAAAACCATCTCTGAAAACAGTTCCATAATTTGGTTATCAATGCATGTGCAGGAATTGCCTGTTCATGCATTGTTTTGAAAATCATGTGCAGAAATTTCCTGTACCCTGCATAGTTTTGAAAATCTAGTTTTTTCTTAAAATCTGTTTTGAATTTGAAAAAGTTTTCTTCATGAAAGTTATAGATCTCAAAGAATCCTACAACTTTTGTTCTTTACTCAAAACTTAATTCTGCCTTTTCTGTTTTCCTTTTTGAAACCTCCTGGTCGTGCACACTGTTTGTTTAGGCCAGTCTCAGATTTTGATAAAAACAGAGGCCTTTGGAGTCTTATTTTTAAAAATCGTCTAGTAGTCCCCTAGAATTTTCAATTCTCTATAACTTTGTAGTTTTAACTTTTTCTAAATTCGGCCTCTAAAGGCTTTAAAATTATATTTCCAGATTGCTGTCCTATTTGATCCGAGAATTGGTAGTTTTATATTTGGTTGGTTTTTACATAAAATTTCCCAAACGCTACCTCAAACGGTCAAAATTGTGAGCCTACGATAAACATGTAGTGCGTTACGTACATAATCATTATCCATGCACTTGTTTATCTTACTTAAAAAAACCTAAATAGGTAATCTTACTCAGTTTACCAATTTCAGTTTTTAGGTTAACTCCTTAACATCCATATCTCAAACATCGTAACCATAATCATCATTCATAAAATATTCTTATTTAAGCATGTGAGGACATTTTACAAACATAAAATAAGCATACATAAAACCCATATTCTTTCTAGGGCATAACATCACATGCATGCATAAACTTATCAATCAAAACCATCTAACCCTAAATCAAGCACATACTAAACATATAAAACTATTACATGAAAAATAGAAAAGGGTGAGCTTATACTCTTACAAACCCATGCTTGAAATACATTTAGATCTTTAATCAAAACTTAATAGAATACTTAGGGGATTAAGAGGATTACCTCTAGGTCTTAAAGGATGGATCTACACCTTAGATTGGGAAAATTTTCTTCCTCACCTCACTCACACACAACCGGCCACTAGCTCTACTTCTCTTTTTTTTTTTCGGTTCCTAAGGGCTAGAGAGGAAAGTTGAAAGAGAAGCAAAAATTTCGGGGTCCAACTAATGGTTTTTTTTCTACACCCCACCCCTATTTATAGGTGAAAATTCTTGATTTTCCAACAATTATTTTTATTTTTAAAATTGTATATTGAGGTCTAAAAAAAAATATTTGCTCAAATACCCCTTTAGGTGGCCAGCCATGTGGAGCAATTCTAGGCCAAAAATCTCTTCAAAGTTATCCACTAAATTATCTAATAAAAAACTTTCACATAATTCCTTCCAATTTCCAAAAATCCCAAAATTCACATATTATTTTTACTTACTTGGCCTCCAAGTAATGCCATGTTTGGCATTCCCTCCTAATTCACAGTCCATTTTCTAATAACTCAGATAGTATCTATAATGCTCCGACCTACGTAGGGTCGTTACCGTGCTTACATACCAAATCTTATGGTGACCCACCTTATGTGGCTGCTATTTCATACTTAACATGCTTAAACATACTCTCGTATTTCGTAAAAATACGGAAATACTTTTTTTTCTTTAAACATTTCTTTTTAAACTCAAACTTAAAACTTAACTTATACTCATACTTATTTATATGTACTCACTCGAGTACCGAGCTTTCAAATCACAATTTTTTTTCAAATCATACTAGTTATCATAATATAATACAAACATATTTTACAAAACAAATTTTCCAAAACCCGTGGCGGTGTCCAACCCAAATTTCATTGTCTACAACGCCATCTTTCCATAGTCTTGCATCAAGTATTACTGGTAGGTTGCCTACCTACAACATAAACGTAAGTTATGAGCTGATGCTTAGTAAGTATTGTTGGGATCTAAATGTGCCCTAAGGATAGAAAATCAATGTTAGGGATTTTCTGTAAATATGACATTTTGATATTAATAAGAGGAGGTTATTCATGTTTAATAAGTTGTGTCCTATTTACTTTCATTTATTGATTGTATGGTTGAGCAAACATAAAATACTCCTTGACTGTTGGTTATATATCGGATTACCATATGTATACGGGGTATACATAGAAGACATGGTAATTTGATAACAGTCAAAATAAATAGTCCACAATCGATGGAATGAGATTTGGGGATCTTATTCATGATAAGATTGTACAGGTTGTCTACTTCCTTGGAGGGATGGTTTGTCTTGACCATCGGATTGGTTCCGAGTGGAAACTTTAATGTATACCAGTATTGAGGTATGATATTGGACTGTACCTAAAGTGTTAATTGATTCGGTTTAATAATTCCGTTTATAAGAATCAATGATGCTTTGATTATTATCCAGTATTAATCTTAATCCTGAAATGATTACTTGAGTTCGTATCCATGACTTATGTACTTTAATGCACTACAGGTGAGACACTGTTAATTTATGGTCAATATACTTGTGTTTTGGGTGCATGACTTATGGATAGAGAAATCTAGATTCATAGATATAGAATCCATAGCTATCTTAATGATAGTACATGCTATCTATTTAAAGGCATTATTCGGGGATTGAAAAATAGTATAACAAGATCTTGGCCATCGGTTTATTTTGTGTTCTCTGATGGTTTACCAATTGTATGGTTTTACAATTGGTGGTTCTTTCAATGGAGAATAATGGAACTTTAAGTTAAAATGATTGAAAAGGTAAAACGGAAAAAGTCCTTAATTCAATCATGGATAATATATGGGGATTAAGCAAGCGATGAATAAATCACGGAAGAAGCACTGCGTGAGAGAGCTTTCGTAATACGGTATGTAAACAGGAGTTTAGCTTCAAACTTTTAGTGGAATAGTTTTGAAGTTGATAATTGATGAATAATTAATCTGGGATTGGTTTTTCACAGTTATAGGAGCCTCTTTACATATTTCCATCGGGTCCCTCTATTAGCTCATATAGTTCCATATAGCGTCTCGGGATTTGTTCCTAATGAGATCGGTAAATTTAAATAGAATTTTGTAATGTCTATTAAGACATGTACTCTTTAACATGCAATCCGGAAAAGGATTGGACATGTAGGATTGGTGTAGACAAATAATATGATTTGTAAACATGTGATTGGTTAATTTAAATTTTGAAAATAAGATTGTATTTGAATTATTTAATTTTGGAAAACAAAGTTTTTCTCTCCTAATTTAAATATGGTGCATGGTTTTTAGATAGGTGGAGAGAAGAAAATTTTGTTTCAAAATTGTTCAAATATATTCCTAACATTAAATTATTAATTGATTTAAATAATGGAGATTATTTGATGAATTTTTTTTTTCCTTTAAATATGGTGCACGGATTTTGAGAGGAAGAAAAAATTCAAATATTCCATTTATTTAAATTAATTAATATGGTTGATGTTTGTGGAAAATATTTATTCAAATGAGTGAATCTTATTTAAATTCAAAAAGGTTTAAAAGAAATTTGAATCTAGATAGGACTAGGATCTTTTCACTAGTCTAGATTCTTGATTTAAAATTTGAATCATCAATCAAGCTTGAAACTCAAAGTGGCCGAATTTTTGAGGAGATTTCCTCTTGGAAAACGTTTCTAGGTTCAAAGAATCTAGCCCTAAAGTTGTATGATCTTTTGGTTCAAAATTTATCCAGAAAAATAATTATTAATTATTTTTCAAGAAGGAATTAAATTTTGAAAAGGATTAGACTTCTATATAAAGGCTAGGAATTCTTGAGAAACCAATTTTTGATATTTTTCAAGAGGAAAACGTTTTTTTGGGAGAGAGGAAAAACTAATTGTGGTTTCTTCGACTTCATAAAATTCGGCCATCTTGTGAGAAAGAAAAAGAGAGAAAATTCCATTGAATCAAAACTGTGAGGAAGGTTAAACCGAGTGATAATTTTTATAGGAGGTTAACCGGTTCCTGTTTTGTAGTTTTGAATAAAGAAGTTGGATCATATTCTCAACGAGGAATATCGGAATTGAGAAGGAGGGATCTAGACTTCGGATAGTATTACCGGTCGCTTGGATTCATAGAACGTGTGCCCACACACACTCTGAGACGTGGAACTCAAGAATAGTAGAGAAGACACGTTGGTCAAACGCTCTAGTGATTCGGGAATCCGAGAAATAAGGTACGCTTGATCATGAATTTAATTTATTGTTATATGCATCATGAGATTATTTTCGAAACGGCATAAAAATTTTAAAACTTCCGCTGCGCCGTTACTCCGATATCGGATCCGTTTTTTCCAACAAGTATAACTTTCTATTTTGCAAATATATTTTGGTAAAAGAATATATGAATTAATACTGCATGAACCAATTATGCTTTCTTATGAATCGATTATACTTCCATTATGAACTTATTATCTTGCTTAACATATGGACCCCTGGTGTACGTACCAAATGCGCACAATCCACAGAAAGTTAAGGTTTGCAAAATCCCTAACAATTCTGGGAATCATATATATAACCCTTCGCACATCAACGGAAGATTGATTATTCCCTCACGTATCAACGGGAGGTTGATAATCATATACATAACCCTTCACGCATCAACGGAAGCTCTGAAAATTTCTTAAACATACATAATCCTCCACGATCTGGCGGGAGGTTGGTACGATACTTTATTATCTTAGTTTAGTCTTAGTCTTGTCATGTGATTTATTATTAGTGAGGATGCTTACATGATGCCACAATAATCAAACATAAATCATATTAATACATGATACTTTGAAAAACATGCAAAGCAGTAAAAATCTTTAATCAATAACATAAAACATAAGACATAAAACATAAGTACATCATGTAAATCAATGCATGAATATTTTTGAAAAACATGCGATGTAATAAAAATATTCTGCCCATGTTATAGGCAGAGTTGCACTTATAGTCGTCCTATACTCTTCGTCTATCGTTCCATCAAGGCACAACAACAGGTCATATTCTTATTTCAAACATGGTATAAGATAAGAGTCGTCTTACTTATTACAAACCATAACATATTAGATCGGTATCCAATCCGATTACCTTTGATAATCATGATACAAATCCAATTATAGTAAACTGGTATCCTATATGATTACCATTGGTTAGGGGTGGCAATTCGTGTCACGTGTCGCGTGTTGGGATCTATATGTGCCCTAAGGATAGAAAATCAATATTAGGGATTTTCTGTAAATATGACATTTTGATATTAATAAGAGGAGGTTATTCATGTTTAATAAGTTGTGTCCTATTTACTTTCATTTATTGATTGTATGGTTGAGCAAACATAAAATACTCCTTGACTGTTGGAAATATATCGGATTACCATATGTATACGGGGTATACATAGAAGACATGGTAATTTGATAACAGTCAAAATAAATAGTCCGCAATCGATGGAATAAGATTTGGGGATCTTATTCATGATAAGATTGTATAAGTTATCTACTTCCTTGGAGGGATGGTTTGTCTTGACCATCGGATTGGTTCCGAGTGGAAACTTTAATGTATACCAGTATTGAGGTATGACATTGGACTGTACCTAAAGTGTTAATTGATTCGGTTTAATAATTCCGTTTATAAGAATCAATGATGCTTTGATTATTATCCTGTATTAATCTTAATTCTGAAATGATTACTTAAGTTCGTATCCATGACTTATGTACTTTAATGCACTACAGGTGAGACACTGTTAATTTATGGTCAATATACTTGTGTTTTGGGTGCATGACTTATGGATAGAGAAATCAAGATTCATAGATATAAAATCCATAGCTATCTTAACGATAGTACATGTTATCTATTTAAAGGCATTATTCGGGGATTGAAAAATAGTATAACAAGATCTTGGCCATCGGTTTACTTTGTGTTCTCTAATGGTTTACCAATTGTATGGTTTTACAATTGGTGGTTCTTTCAATGGAGAATAATGGAACTTTAAGTTAAAATGATTGAAAAGGTAAAACGGAAAAAGTCCTTAATTCAATCATAGATAATATATGGGGATTAAGCAAGCGATGAATAAATCACGGAAGAAGCACTGCGTGAGAGAGCTTTCGTAATACGGTATGTAAACAGGAGTTTAGCTTCAAACTTTTAGTGGAATAGTTTTGAAGTTGATAATTGATGAATAATTAATCTGGGATTAATTTTTCACAGTTATAGGAGCCTCTTTACATATTTCCATCGGGTCCCTCTATTAGCTCATATAGTTCCATATAGCGTCTCGGGATTTGTTCCTAATGAGATCGGTAAATTTCAATAGAATTTTGTAATGTCTATTAAGACATGTACTCTTTAACATGCAATCCGGAAAAGGATTGGACATGTAGGATTGGTGTAGACAAATAATATGATTTGTCAACATGTGATTGGTTAATTTAAATTTTGAATGAATTATTTAATTTTGGAAAACAAAGTTTTTCTCTCCTAATTTAAATATGGTGCATGGTTTTTAGATAGGTGGAGGGAAGAAAATTTTGTTTCAAAATTGTTCAAATATATTCCTAACATTAAATTATTAATTGATTTAAATAATGGAGATTATTTGATGAATTTTTTTTTCCTTTAAATGTGGTGCACGGATTTTGAGAGGAAGAAAAAATTCAAATATTCCATTTATTTAAATTAATTAATATGGTTGATATTTGTGGAAAATATTAATTCAAATGAGTGAATCTTATTTAAATTCAAAAAGGGTTTAAAAGAAATTTGAATCTAGATAGGACTAGGATCTTTTCACTAGTCTAGATTCTTGATTTAAAATTTGAACCACCAATCTATATTTATCCTAAAGTGGCCGAATTTTTGGAGGAGATTTCCTCTTGGAAAAACGTTTCTAGGTTCAATGAATCTAACCCTAAAGTTGTATGATCTTTTGGTTCAAAATTTATCCAGAAAAATAATTATTAATTATTTTTCAAGAAGGAATTAAATTTTGAAAAGGATTAGACTTCTATATAAAGGCTAGGAATTCTTGAGAAACAAAAATTTTTTTGATTAATTTCAAGGAGAAAAACGTTTTTGTGAGTGAGAGAAAAAATAATTTGGGTTTCTTCTACTTCACAAAAATTCGGCTATCTTGTGAGAAAGAAAAAGAGAGAAAATTCCATTGATTCAAAACTGTGAGGAAGGTTAAACCGAGTGATAATTTTCATAGGAGGTTAACCGGTTCCTGTTTTGTAGTTTTGAAGAAAGAAGTTGGATCGTATTCTCAACGAGGAACATCGGATTGAGAAGGAGGGATCTAGACTTCGGAAAACATTACCGGTCGCTTGGATTCATAGAACGTGTGCCCACACACACTCTGAGACGTGGAACTCGAGAATAGTAGAGAAGACACGTTGGTCAAACGCTCTAGTGATTCCGGAATCCGAGAAATAAGGTACGCTTGATCATGAATTTAATTTATTGTTATATGCATCATGAGATTCTTTTCGAAACGGCATAAAAAATTTTAAAACTTCCTCTGTGCCGTAACTCCGATATCGGATCCGTTTTTTCCAACAATTGGTATCAGAGCCTACTCATGATTATGCATATAACATAAATTATTTGATCAAATAAATTTCTCTCGATGCATTAATGAAATATTTTAGAGAGTTGGCACTCTAGGTTTTATTTTGTGTATGTTAAATATATTATGAATTGATGTATAGATGAATGAATGCTTTATATTATTTTTATAATATATGATGCTTGTTCAATTTTGCCGGTCATGATTCCATAGAGGTTAGAATTGTATCTAAGTTTTTCAAGTGTAATAGATGCGGTCTATTATCACCGCTAGGTCGTTCTTTCAATTCCTAGAATTTTTGTAAGCCGGAAACGGCATAGGAATTTTTTTGTAAAATTCGGGATACAATGGATTCGAGGAGATTGAAGATGAACGAAGGTATGTAAATTTTCAAAGGATGTGATTTTGTGTTTTTTGTTATTTTAAAAAAAAAACGTTTTTTTAATAAAAAAATAAAAAAAATCCCAAAATCGTTTTGAAAATTTAATTTTCCAATGATATATGATCTTGATAATTTGAAAATCAAAATTAAAAATTTAAATTTAAATTTAAATTTAATGGATATTATTATGAATTTTAAAATTTTAAGATTTAAATTTGAAATTTCAAATTTCAAATTTTTTGAATTTTAAAATTTAATAAACCGGATTTTTATTTAAATTTTGATATTTTGTAATTTTGATTAAAATTAAAAATCACATATAATCTTTTTGAAATTTGAATTTTAAATTTAAATTGAAAAAGATATGACATTGGAGAAGGAAGACACATTGAAGAAGGATACAAGGCATGGATCTACAAATGAAGGCCGATATATGTTTCGGTTAATTTTTGTAAATTTTGCAATTTTCTTTTCTCTAGGATGGAATCATGATCCACGGCTATTTACATATTTTGCAAACCATGGATGATGTGTTGCTAGATTAATATGTTATACTATTTCGTGATGTACTGATAACATGCCATATAGACTAGGGAGTGCCACTCAATAAATATTGTTTATGCATGAAAAACAAAAACCCTAATTTAAAAGATTGAGTGGGAGAAGGTTTTATACACTAAGACCTACGATCTCCATCGTTGGTCCAATAGTTACGCATGATAGTGCCTACTACTCGGTTTTGACCCGGGAGTTCCCTTCGGATAGGTATCTTACCTAGAGCGCACACTGATTTGGATTTCCGAAAGGATAACAATTTTGGGCATATTTTATGTTTAGATCACCCCTCGGTGGCGGATGTAAAATATGGATTCAAAATTGAAAACGATGGTTATACACTCATGCTACTTTATTTATTAATCCTCCCTCGAGGCTCTGATATGTAAAGTGTAATACCTAGTTATTCAATGATTACGATTCTTAGTACAGAAATTCAATTGTACTTTAAGAATATATATGAAAATGCCCGGTTAAGGGTTTTTATGACATTTTATGAGTTTTTATGACTTTAAAAGACTAAAAAATGATTGCTTAGTCAAGAAAATGCCCTTTAGGGTAAAAAAGAATGAAAATGGTCAAAATTATATGTTGGTCAAAGTTTGACCCAAAAACGTCGACGGTTGACCAAAAAGTCAACTGTTGACCACGGGAGTCAAATCTCGGCAAGGAAGTCAACTAACGACAAGAAAGTCAATGGTGGACGAGAAAGCCAAAGATTGACCCCAAAAAGTTAAAGAAAAGTCTATACGAGTAAAATAGCCGCAGTATAGAATTATACTGTATAGGCCGTTTTTACTGATAAAATGATATGTTTAGAACTTAAAACCACCATAGAAAGACAAGCACATTAAGTAGAATAAAAGGGCAAAAAGGGTTTTAAGAAATAAGGAAATTTTTATACAGTCCGTTTTTACACAGATAAATTTTAGACTGCCGTTCGGTAAATTAATACTGTGCATAAGTGAATCCAGTATTAGAAATACCTGTGTTAAAACAATAATGGACTGCATAACAAGGTAAAGAGCCAAACAAACCTTAGAATGGCTTACCTCATTCACCTTTTGGATTATGACATCATTATGTCATTTAAAAAAAATTGGAAAGTATTTGGTTGGCATTAGCCATGCAATGGCCGGCCACATGCCCCCCCCCCTAAGTCCAATTTCTGATTTTTTTGAGGACTAAAGTGTGCAATTTCAAGAAGTTTCAACCTCTATAAATAGGGGTGCCATAATTCAAAGAAAAATTAGAGAAAAGCAACCAAACTTTGGCCAAATTTTCCTCCACCAAATCCGAACTTCAACAAGAGTGAAAGGAAGGAAATTTTGCAAAAACCAAGTGTGTTTTAAGCCTAGGGATAGTCGGTTTTACCTTAGAGAGCAAGCAAGGAAGTTTGAAAAAAAATTGGAACCCAATTCTAGGCCAAGGGCCGGTTGTGTGGGGCAAGAGGAAAGCAAGAGAGAAAAGTTGAATCCAAAGGGGGATTTAGGGTTTTAAGTGTTGGTTTCCACTTAGAACATCATTTAAGAGCACTAGAGCATTTGGTGCACAAGTTGGCCAAAGGACCGGCTGTTGGAGAAGGAAAAAGGGGAGCCAAGAGCCAATCCAAAAATTCGGATCCAAGGTGAGGTAAAATTCCTAATTACCTAAGCTTTCATTTGAATTTCATTTGGAGAAATTTAAATGTATTTAAGCATGGGTTTGTAATGAGCATAAGCTCACTTTTATTTGCTGCCCTAATTAGAAAGTTAGAGTATGTGCTTGATCTAATAGGGTTTATGGTTTGGTGGTTATGATTTTTGCATGCTAGATGTTTGTGAAATGGTTAGGGTTTATGTGCATTATGTTTGATGCTAAATTTGATTTGCATGTTGAAAGTTGGACGTTAGAAATGCGTTGCATGATTGTCCTAAGCTCCCGATACGGTCGGTTGAGGTAGGGTGTACGTAATAGGACGTAAAACGAATTCGAAACCGAAAACTGCCATCTCGGGTAGAAACTGGCTAGTTTCAGGAAAATCAAATTATGAGGCCTTTAAAGGCCGAGTTTGGAAAAACTCAAAACATGAAAGTTGTAGAACAGGGTTTTTCCTAGTGAGCATCGCGAACAGTTTTTCAAAATGAGGCTCCAATGGCCTCGGTTTTCACTGAAACCCGAGCCTGACCGTGCCCAGGACTATGCACGGCCAGGATTAGTTCATCAGGGAATAGGACTAGGTAAACGTCCGAACTGGGTTTTACTCAAAACACGGAAGTTGTAGGGTTTCGTGATAGCTAAAACTTTCGTGAAGAAAACATTTTCAAATTCGGTCTGAATTTTTAAATGGAATTGGATTTCGAAAACTGTACAGGAAATAGAGAATTCCTGTACAGGATTTCTAGAAAACAAATGCAGAAAAAGAATAATTTTGCTTTTGCACTGATAATCGACATTGTGAAGCTATTCCAAAGACAGTTTCCAATAGTCAATAATTTTATGGACACTGTTTTATGATTTCAAATATTTAAAGTAAACAAAAAGGGTTTTTATATACAAAATGTAAGGTTTTTTTTTCTAAAAGAAAGCAAAAATGGATTTTTAAAACAAAGCTAAGTTTTAATCCGATTAGGGTAAGTTTAAACCCTAGGGTTACTTAATGTAACCAAGTAGGATAACATGAGATTAAGTAAGGGACATATAACTAAAGTTATATATATGTTGGTTATATCACCAACATTTCTAACCCTTACTTTTATGATACGACAGAAGGTAGAGTGCTATAAGTGTCCTGACGGGATCAAGCTCGGTATCAGAGACAGCAAATAAGGTAAGTACAACTACGCCTACAGCATAGGCTTTGTTGTGAATACTTACCCAAGTATGTTTAATGTTATGAAGTATGTTATATGTTTAGTAAATATTAATTGCTAGGATGTATGCTATAGGTTTAATGCTATGTGTGTAATGAATGCTACATGCTATATGATATGCTATGAAATATGCCATGCTATGTGCTTTGATATGCTATGAGATATGCCATGCTATGTGCTATGATATGCTATGAAGTATGAGCTATGATATATGCTATGAAATATGTTATGATAAGATACAAGTTATGATATGATTAAGAAGTGATTATATTTAATTGTGTGAAACATCACGAAGCATGTTCACCAATTAAAAAGAATAAGAACAAGGTATGAGACTATGAAAGTATGATGGCAAGCGAGCTTGCCTGTGTCGTACCGACCCGTCCAAGGTCGGGTTGAACTATGGTTTGAGTTGGATTGGGCTGGCCGCCCCAACCACTCCATAGTTGCGCGCCCGGTACAGACACTTATGATATGGGGCCCATAGGTAAGATAAGCAAGATAAGTTATGAAAGCATAAGAAAACATAATGAAGCATAAACGGTTCATGCATATGTATGTTATGTTATGCTAAGACATATGTATGTTATGTTATGCTAAGAGATAAGTATGTTATGCTATGCTAAGAGAAGTATGTTATGTTATGTTGTGTCGCGGTAGATAGCAGTTGTACTTGCTGAGCGAAAGCTCATTGTCTTACGTTTATGCTGTAGGTAAGCAACCTACGGGAAGTATCTGATACAAGATGGAGGAGCATGGCGGGGCGAACTGTGAAATGTGGGAAATTATACCGCTACGCGTTTTGATATTTTATGTAATCATTTTATAAGTTTCATTTTCACCCAAACGACTTTATTAAGTATTTGTTATACTTACGTATATATATATGTGCATGAATGGGTACGCCATATAAAAAAAAAAAAAAAAAAATTTCCGCTGTTTTCACTAAGTAAGAATTATGAGGAAAGTTAAAGTATGTATGTATGGTAACGGCCTGTGCAAGGCGGGTCGTTACAGAGTTGGTATCAGAGCGGTTTCCTGCAATCCAATTTCACAGTCAGCCTGCCATCGCCACCATCATTGTAAGTTAAAATTTTTTTTATGCATAAATATTTACTATGCGATTATGATATGGTAGATACAGCATTATGGATACGAGACAAGTAGAGGAGGATCGCTACGCAGCTTATGCATTCAACGGAATGCAACCCCTCTTGTTTGATTGCACTCATAGGACCGCGTCATTATCGGTTTGGTTATACGATATGGAGACGATCTTCCACATCTGCCATATAGAGGCTCACCTTCAGGTCTCGTTAGCCTGTATATGCCTAGTAGCAGATGCCAGATTGTGGTGGATGACACTCGGGGAGCGAGAGATGCCAGATCGCACCTAGGGGCACTTTCGCACATTGGTGATTGCACGTTTTGGACCATACCTGATGAGAGGGCCGATGGGCAGTATCGAGATTCCGAGATTTATCGCGCTATGCACCTAGAGCGATATTTTAGTTTCGCGGCAGATTGGCATGCTTATCCTTAGGAGTCTATGGGATATTATTGTCGACGCTTCCAGGAGGCGATGTTACCACACATTCCTCAGGATATAATTAGTCCAGGGATGCAGGCATTAGTGATTCTTAGGAACGGACTTCCACCTCAGATCCGACAGTATGTCGCAGAATCGATGCTTGCTATGACGGTCGGAGACATGATTGCTGACATTATAGAGGCTGAGATGGTTGGACACGCCATGCAGGCCGAGGCATATGTGGCTGATCACCCAGTACCCGTTGACGATGCCGGGATAGCAGAGCAGATGTTTGAGGTAGGCCCGATATTTCCGGAGGTCCCAATTCCAGCAGTTCTAGTACAAGAGGTACCAGCCCATGAGGCTGAGGATCAGATAGACACAGAAGACGCTACTGACGACATAGTTGCTCCATAAAATCCACCGGTAAATTCCTCGATTCTTGACATCTCCAGTGACGATGAAGATAAAGACATGGATCAGAAACCCGAGCTCGAGCCAGGAGACTGGGTTGAGGAGGTGAACGATCTCGACGACGATCCCGAGGAGATATTGTTTGACGATGACGATTGGGATGTGGATTCCGATGCTTCGTCAGCAATTACGATCGAGATCATAATTTAGACTTAAATTGTGCGTATATATATCTTTTGACTATGGGATTGATATGTACTAGCTCATTTCTTTTGAGGATAGGCTTGTACTTATGTATGATGGTAAAGTGGTAGACACTTCCATCACGGTTTTGATTATGTATGTATAATACGATGTACTTTTGTTAAGTATACAAAAAGACAGTTTAAGTATATGAAATATGATGTTATGATTATGAGTGCTATGATAAGCACATAATAACGTTACGTTATGATTATGAATGGTATGATAAGTATACGATGATAATGTTATGTTATGATACGATGATTGATGTATGAAAGAAAAGATATTAATAGTATGATAATATCTTTTCTGATGGTTTAATAGGATTCTCGAAGATGGTACGTCCGCGTAGAACAGTACCTGTTAATCTACCCGAGCCGGATTTTGCGACTATTGTAGCAAATTTACAGCGACAGTTGCTTGAACAACAACAAGAAACTGATAGATTACGAGAGCAGATAGCTCAAATGAATCAACAACCCCAAGTTAATGAGATTCCTGGAGTACCCCCAGTAGTACCTCCAGTGCCAGAGGTTCAACCAGAGGTTCCGAGAGCACCTGCGGGAGTACAAATCAACCCACCGTTAGTTCGGGAGGATCTTTTATACGAGCGATTTAGGCGTATGAAGGCGCCTGAATTTGAAGGACCCACAGACCCGATTGCCGCCGATAACTGGCTAATCGACATCCAGGTTATTCTGGATTTTATGCGGCTTACAGAACAAGAAAAGGTTCTTTGTGCCTCCTTCGCTCTCAAGAAGGACGCAAGGCACTGGTGGATGACAGTACAGATGCGTCGAGACGTTACGACCATGAATTGGCAGGATTTCGTGACTGAATTTCGCACCATGTATTACAACCGAGAAGTACTTGCCGCTCAACAAGACGAGTTCACGAATCTGAAACAGGGGTCGATGACAGTAATGGAGGCTGTCAAGAAGTTTGAGCAATTAGCTCGCCTATGTCCGGAGCTTATTCCGAACGAAACTGAAAAGGTTAGAAGAATGATGAAGATGTTCCGGACAGACATCTCCAAGCAAGTGAGTGCTGGCAGTAGCCCGCCTACCCTGGTATCCGATTGTGTGAGTCGGGCGATAAGAGCCGAGTATTGGATTAACCAGGACAAGGAAGCAAGGGCTAAGTTTTTCAAAGCCAAAAAAGACGAAAAGGCGGGGAGTAAACAGGTACAGCCCCGACAAGGCACAGAAGACACCTCGAAAGGCCAGATCAGCAACCCTGCCCAAGGTTCCATTCAGTCCGGGAGGAACAAAAGAAAAGGAAATTTTACTGGCCAGGGACAACAAAGAAACTATCCTCAGAAGGGGAATAATCAAGGAAAGGAGGTTAACAGCGTTGACCACCCGGTATGTACCAAATGCGGGAGGAAACACCCAGGAGTGTGCAGAATGGGGACGAATGCTTGCTACCTATGTGGTAAGGAGGGGCATTACGCAAAGAACTGCACCCAGAACCCCCAGAACCAGAACCCTCAGTATCCAAACAGGAATGCAAGCAGCCAGTTGCATGCAGTCCAAGCCAGGCTCGAAGGACCTTCATTTACGCAAGGAAGACTAGAGGTTCCTGAACCCCAAGTTAGGATTGACGCCTACACCAATGGAGATGCCGAAGCTGGAACTTCACATGTGGTGACAAGATAGATTTCTATCACCACATATGATGTTATTGCATTGTTTAATTCTGGTGCTACTTACTTGTTTGTATTTATAAAGTTTGCCCAGAAATTAGGAAGTAGTATATATAGTTTAAAACAGTCTTTTAAAATTTCTTTACCTTTTGAAGAGATTTTGTAATCCGATATTTTTAATGCAAAATACTTCCGTAATACTATGGCAAAGAATTGCTTGTAGATCTCATCGCAATCAAGCTTTAGGATTTCGATGTGATCTTAGAATGGATTTCTTGAGTTATTACAACGCTAAGTTTGACTGCCAAGAGCGTTGTGAGACGTTTAGCTTTTACAACAAGGAAAAGTTTAACTTTTACGGACAATTGCGGAGCTTAACAACCGGATGAATTTCGTCAATGAAGGACTTCTACCAGAACGGGAAGTTTCGAGATCGAGTTGCTGCCTATAGCCGCACTAATATCGAAAGTGTCTTACTGTATGACAACCGCCAAGCTAGGAAGTTCCAAGTGAAGTTACAAGATTATGATCAGGAACGAAGATTCCCTTCCAAAGATCAACGATCTTTTCGATTAACTTAGGAGAGCAGTAGTATTTTCGAAAGTCGATTCACGATCAGACTATTATCAGCTCAGGATCAAGGAGTCAGATGTCTCCAAAATGGTTGTTTGAACGAGTTACGGGCATTATAAGTTTTTGGTTATGCTGTCTGAATTAATTAATGCCCCAGTTGTTTTTATGGACATTATGAACAGAAGTGTTCAAAGAATACTTAGACAATTCGATATCGTCTTTATTGATGATATTTTATTCAAGGTCCCAAGAGGAACATGAGCATTACCTTAGGTTGGTGATGGAAACATTAAGACAGAATAAGTTGTATGTCAAATCGACAAATAAGAGTTTTGGTTGAAGAAAAAGTTCGTTTCTAGGGTCAGGTGGTGCTAAAGGAAGGAATTTCCGTAGACCCTGTGAAGATGGAAGCGGTAGTTTTCGCACTTAAGATTTGGAGACACTATTTGTATGGAAACAAATGCGAAATCTACACCGATCATCAGAGCCTTAAGTATATTTTTACTCAGAAGGAGCTCAACTGGAGACAACGAAGATAGTTAGAACTTGTAAAAGACTACGAGTGTGAGATCCTTTACCACCTCAGAAAGGCAAACAGGGCAGCAGATGCCTTAAGTCGGAAATCTATAGGCATACTGATGGCTATCAAGAGTTTCCTAAGCCACTACAAAGAGAGATTTCTGAGTTTAACTTGGAAATGATAACAGGAAGATTGTCTTCGCTGATCCTTCATTCCGATTTGCTAGATTCCATCAAGTCGCAACAGAGAAAAGATGCATTTTTGATGAAAACGCAACTTTTTGGCGACAATAGCAAGGAATCCAAGATCTCTGCTAATGGTGTCAATTGCTTCAAGGAAAGGATCTGTGTTCCCGACTTTGAATTTTTAAAGAATCAGTTACTGTCAGAGACACACAAGACGTCATATTCAGTACATCTAGTAGCTCCCAAGATGTACAAGAACCTCTGAGGAAATTTTTTTGATGACCAAATATGAATAATGAAGTAGCAGAGTAGGTGTCAAAATGCCTAACTTGTCAGAAAGTTAAGGCTGAACACCGACATCCTGGAGGAGTAATAGATTTGGCAAGAAAAGGAAGCTTAATCCGAGATATACGGGACCATTTGAAGTCCTTGAAAGGATGGGAAAGGTAACTTATAAGCTTGCATTACGATCAGAATTAGCATCAATACATAACGTTTTTTTTTCACATTTCGATGCTAAAGAAATATGTACCAGATTCTTCCCATGTGCTTAGTCAAGAACCAGTGAAGGTTCAAAGGGATTTACTTATAAAGAGAAACCAGTTCGAATTCTGGATCGGGAAGCAAAGGTCTTAAGAAATAGAACCATTCCCATGGTTAAAGTAGTATGGTGAAACCACAAGGTTAAAGAAGTAACCTGGGAATCAGAAGATTATATGAAAAAGAATTACCCCGGTTTGTTCTAATTTTCGAGGACGAAAATTTTTAAGGAGGGTAGATTGTAATACCTAGTTATTCAATGATTACGATTCTTAGTACAGAAATTCAATTGTACTTTAAGAATATCTATGAAAATGCCCGGTTAAGGGTTTTTATGACATTTTATGAGTTTTTATGACTTTAAAAGACTAAAAAATGATTGCTTAGTCAAGAAAATGCCCTTTAGGGTAAAAAAGAATGAAAATGGTCAAAATTGTATGTTGGTCAAAGTTTGACCCAAAAACGTCGACGGTTGACCAAAAAGTCAACTGTTGACCACGGGAGTCAAATCTCGGCAAGGAAGTCAACTAACGACAAGAAAGTCAATGGTGGACGAGAAAGCCAAAGATTGACCCCAAAAAGTTAAAGAAAAGTCTGTACGAGTAAAATAGCCGCAGTATAGAATTATACTGTATAGGCCGTTTTTACTGATAAAATGATATGTTTAGAACTTAAAACCACCATAGAAAGACAAGCACATTAAGTAGAATAAAAGGGCAAAAAGGGTTTTAAGAAATAAGGAAATTTTTATACAGTCCGTTTTTACACAGATAAATTTTAGACTGCCGTTCGGTAAATTAATACTGTGCATAAGTGAATCCAGTATTAGAAATACCTGTGTTAAAACAATAATGGACTGCATAACAAGGTAAAGAGCCAAACAAACCTTAGAATGGCTTACCTCATTCACCTTTTGGATTATGACATCATTATGTCATTTAAAAAAAATTGGAAAGTATTTGGTTGGCATTAGCCATGCAATGGCCGGCCACATGCCCCCCCCCCCTAAGTCCAATTTCTGATTTTTTTGAGGACTAAAGTGTGCAATTTCAAGAAGTTTCAACCTCTATAAATAGGGGTGCCATAATTCAAAGAAAAATTAGAGAAAAGCAACCAAACTTTGGCCAAATTTTCCTCCACCAAATCCGAACTTCAACAAGAGTGAAAGGAAGGAAATTTTGCAAAAACCAAGTGTGTTTTAAGCCTAGGGATAGTCGGTTTTACCTTAGAGAGCAAGCAAGGAAGTTTGAAAAAAAATTGGAACCCAATTCTAGGCCAAGGGCCGGTTGTGTGGGGCAAGAGGAAAGCAAGAGAGAAAAGTTGAATCCAAAGGGGGATTTAGGGTTTTAAGTGTTGGTTTCCACTTAGAACATCATTTAAGAGCACTAGAGCATTTGGTGCACAAGTTGGCCAAGGACCGGCTGTTGGAGAAGGAAAAAGGGGAGCCAAGAGCCAATCCAAAAATTCGGATCCAAGGTGAGGTAAAATTCCTAATTACCTAAGCTTTCATTTGAATTTCATTTGGAGAAATTTAAATGTATTTAAGCATGGGTTTGTAATGAGCATAAGCTCACTTTTATTTGCTGCCCTAATTAGAAAGTTAGAGTATGTGCTTGATCTAATAGGGTTTATGGTTTGGTGGTTATGATTTTTGCATGCTAGATGTTTGTGAAATGGTTAGGGTTTATGTGCATTATGTTTGATGCTAAATTTGATTTGCATGTTGAAAGTTGGACGTTAGAAATGCGTTGCATGATTGTCCTAAGCTCCCGATACGGTCGGTTGAGGTAGGGTGTACGTAATAGGACGTAAAACGAATTCGAAACCGAAAACTGCCATCTCGGGTAGAAACTGGCCAGTTTCGGGAAAATCAAATTATGAGGCCTTTAAAGGCCGAGTTTGGAAAAACTCAAAACATGAAAGTTGTAGAACAGGGTTTTTCCTAGTGAGCATCGCGAACAGTTTTTCAAAATGAGGCTCCAATGGCCTCGGTTTTCACTGAAACCCGAGCCTGACCGTGCCCAGGACTATGCACGGCCAGGATTAGTTCATCAGGGAATAGGACTAGGTAAACGTCCGAACTGGGTTTTACTCAAAACACGGAAGTTGTAGGGTTTCGTGATAGCTAAAACTTTGTGAAGAAAACATTTTCAAATTCGGTCTGAATTTTTAAATGGAATTGGATTTCGAAAACTGTACAGGAAATAGAGAATTCCTGTACAGGATTTCTAGAAAACAAATGCAGAAAAAGAATAATTTTGCTTTTGCACTGATAATCGACATTGTGAAGCTATTCCAAAGACAGTTTCCAATAGTCAATAATTTTATGGACACTGTTTTATGATTTCAAATATTTAAAGTAAACAAAAAGGGTTTTTATATACAAAATGTAAGGTTTTTTTTTCTAAAAGAAAGCAAAAATGGATTTTTAAAACAAAGCTAAGTTTTAATCCGATTAGGGTAAGTTTAAACCCTAGGGTTACTTAATGTAACCAAGTAGGATAACATGAGATTAAGTAAGGGACATATAACTAAAGTTATATATATGTTGGTTATATCACCAACATTTCTAACCCTTACTTTTATGATACGACAGAAGGTAGAGTGCTATAAGTGTCCTGACGGGATCAAGCTCGGTATCAGAGACAGCAAATAAGGTAAGTACAACTCCGCCTACAGCATAGGCTTTGTTGTGAATACTTACCCAAGTATGTTTAATGTTATGAAGTATGTTATATGTTTAGTAAATATTAATTGCTAGGATGTATGCTATAGGTTTAATGCTATGTGTGTAATGAATGCTACATGCTATATGATATGCTATGAAATATGCCATGCTATGTGCTTTGATATGCTATGAAATATGCCATGCTATGTGCTTGATATGCTATGAGATATGCCATGCTATGTGCTATGATATGCTATGAAGTATGAGCTATGATATATGCTATGAAATATGTTATGATAAGATACAAGTTATGATATGATTAAGAAGTGATTATATTTAATTGTGTGAAACATCACGAAGCATGTTCACCAATTAAAAGAATAAGAACAAGGTATGAGACTATGAAAGTATGATGGCAAGCGAGCTTGCCTGTGTCGTACCGACCCGTCCAAGGTCGGGTTGAACTATGGTTTGAGTTGGATTGGGCCTGGCCGCCCCAACCACTCCATAGTTGCGCGCCCGGTACAGACACTTATGATATGGGGCCCATAGGTAAGATAGCAAGATAAGTTATGAAAGCATAAGAAACATAATGAAGCATAAACGGTTCATGCATATGTATGTTATGTTATGCTAAGACATATGTATGTTATGTTATGCTAAGAGATAAGTATGTTATCTATGCTAAGAGAAGTATGTTATGTTATGTTGTGTCGCGGTAGATAGCAGTTGTACTTGCTGAGCGAAAGCTCATTGTCTTACGTTTATGCTGTAGGTAAGCAACCTACGGGAAGTATCTGATACAGATGGAGGAGCATGGCGGGGCGAACTGTGAAATGTGGGAATTATACCGCTACGCGTGTTTGATATTTTATGTAATCATTTTATAAGTTTCATTTTCACCCAAACGACTTTTATTAAGTATTTGTTATACTTACGTATATATATATGTGCATGAATGGGTACGCCATATAAAAAAAAAAAAAAAAATTTCCGCTGTTTTCACTAAGTAAGAATTATGAGGAAAGTTAAGTATGTATGTTATGGTAACGGCCTGTGCAAGGCGGGTCGTTACATAAAGTAGTGGCCAAATAAACGATAGTTAATATATATTTAATGGAGTTTGCTCCATGGACGAATATGTATTAATCGGAAGGGATCCGTGTTCTTGGCTAGTTATTCTATGACTACCCCTCGGTAGCTTAGAAAGCAGAAGCTAGGAATTATCGTTGTAAGGTATGTGTTTTAAGGGTTTTACACATGAATATTTAGATTGCTTATAGATCTTTATGTTTCATTACAAAATCATATTTTATAAATTGATATGATGTTTGCTCGTACTTATAACATGTTTTCTTATTATAGATCAAAATGTCGAGCCCTTTATCTGTGATACTTACGCAAAACAAATTAACTGGCGAAAACTTTAATGACTGGAAAAGGAACTTGCTTATCGTCCTAAACTTTGAGAAACACAGTTTTGTCCTAACCCAACCTAGACCACCTACGCCTGCGATCGATGCTCCTGATAGGGAATTTGTAGCGCTTGAGCGCTGGGACAATTCTAACCTAAGTGCCATGTGCTATATTCGGGCGAGCATGTCTAACGTGCTCCAGAAACAGCATGAGGAACATCAAACTGCTAGGCAGATCATGGATAACCTGGAGGAGATGTTTGGTGAACAAACTATCCAGGCTAAGACCGATGCTATCAAAGGTCTCATGAACTGTAGGTAGAAGGTTGGAACTCCCATTAAGGAGCACATGATGAAAGTCATGGCTTATTTGTCTGAGGCTCAGACAAATAAGGCTGAGATCGATGCTGCAACTCAATTGGTTATGGTTTTCCAAACCTTATCCAAGGATTTCGATTTGTTTCAGGCATCCTACAACCTTAACCGGAAGGAGATGTCTTTAACGGAATTGATGAAAGAGTTGCAAGCTTTTGAGAACATTTTTAAGGGTTCTGGATCTAAGGCTGAGGCAAATGTGGCTGAACCTAGTTCGCCTGCTTCTAATCCTAAAAGGAAGAAGGAAAAGGGAAGAACAAGGGAAATGCAAGGGAAACTACTGTTCTAAGAAGTCTACCAAGACTAAGAAGCGAAAGGTGGATCCCAAAAAGGTTAAGTGCTTTCACTGTGGGAAGAAAGGACATTTCAAGAAGGATTGCCGAGAATACCTGGCTTTGAAAAAGCAGAAAGGTAATTTCAATGTCCTGTATCTTGAAGGTTGTTTAGTGGAAGAATCTAAGGACAATTGGGTTATAGATTCTGGAGCCACTAACCATGTTTGTATTTCTCTGCAGGGGTTCAAGGTAACGAGAAGTCTGCATGAGGAGAACTTCACGTTAAGAACCGGTGATGGGACGTTGGTGCGAGCTGAAGCAGTGGGAGAAGTGCATCTTTATTTTGATGAATTTAGGTTTATTGTTTTGAGACATTGTTTTTATGTTCCTAGTTTTAAGAGGAACCTAATTTCGGTAGCTTATTTGATTAAAGATTCTTATTCAGTTTCTTTTAATAATAAAGTTGTTATTAGGAAAAACAATTCTCTTATCTGTAATGGATGGATGCATGGAAATCTTTATTTTATCAAACCTAAGATGCACTCACTGCTTGATACAGAATTGGAAAAGAACTCTAAAAGACTTAAGTCTTCTCACTCTAACAAATCATATCTTTGGCATTTACGACTTGGTCACATAAGCCTTAACAGAATTCAAAGGATGGTAAAGGAGGAAAGCCTTGACTTGTATGAGGTTGAACCTTGGCCACAATGTGAATCCTGTTTGGAGGGCAAGATGACTAAACGGCACTTTGCTGCTAAGGATAGTCGTGTCGAGGAACTTTTAAAACTTGTGCATACGGATGTTTGTGGTCCCATGAACATAGAAGCACGTGGTGGGTATGAGTATTATATCACTTTTATTGATGATTACTCAAGCTATGGATATGTCTATTTGATGACCCGCAAAAGCGAAGCCTTTGACAAGTTCAAAGAATTTCGGGCTGAAGCGGAGAAACAATTAGGAAAGTCCATTAAGACACTTCGATCGGATCGAGGTGGGGAATACCTATCGGATGAGTTCTTAGGATATTTGATAGAGAATGGGATACAATCCCAGTTAACTACACCTGGTACTCCTCAACAGAATGGTGTAGCTGAGAGAAGAAATAGGACCCTATTGGATATGGTCCGGTCTATGATGAGTTATTCCACATTACCTTTGTCATTTTGTGTAACGACCCGCCTAGCACAGGCCGTTACCGTACATACATACATACATAACATACATACATGCTTAGCATACACAGCGGAAATTTTTTTTTTTTTTTTTTACTGGGCGTACAAACGACAAACGATATATACGAACGAAGGGCGTTATATAAAAACGGTGCG
Organism: Ficus hispida; assembly: GCA_025413025.1. Taxonomy (NCBI): domain Eukaryota; kingdom Viridiplantae; phylum Streptophyta; class Magnoliopsida; order Rosales; family Moraceae; genus Ficus; species Ficus hispida. Next base: position 4,661,837 of record CM046373.1, on the reverse strand, counting down.
TTCGAAACGAAAAGCGATATACGAAGATCGGATATTAAATAATGTACATAAGAAACAAAACGCGTAGCGGCAAAAATATCCCACATCACTTCACAGTTCACCCTGCCCCGCTCGCCATCTTGCATCAAAAATTGCTGACAGGTTGCTTACCTACAGCATAGACGTAAGACACGTGAGCTTTCGCTCAGCAAGTACAACATAATTATCCGCAATAAATAACGATACAAAACAGAATTCAATCAAACATAACATAATCCATTCAACCTAACATATTCAATCATAACATAACACATTCAATCATGACATAACATTATCTATCTAACATAACATATTCTATCTAAATCATGCATGAGCCAATTATGCTTCATTATGCTTGCTTCTCTCATTCATAGCTTGTCTTATCATACTTGCTTATCTTACTTATCTTGCTTATGGGCCCCATGAGTGTACGTACTGGGCGAGCAACTATGATTTGGTTGGGGCGGCCAGTCCATTTCCAACTCAAACCATAGTCCAACCCGACCTATGAGCGGTCGGCACGACACAGGCAACTTGCTTGCTTGCATAATTTCTTATCTTATCTTATTCTTATTTAGAATTAGTGATCATGCTCGTGATGTCACAAATTCCTAAGACATAAATCATATCGTGTCTTCATGCATTTTAAACATATCATACGTCATAGCATAATCATTTCATAATGTGACGCCCCGACTTCCCAAGCCGGGTCGACACCATACTTACTTGTACTTATCTTACTTGAAAATTTGAGAATAATTTTTTTTTTCTTTAAAACATATTTACATAAGTTATCTGTAGAGAAAAACTTATCATGTATACATACTATACTGAAGATATCTTCTTAAGTCTTTAAACTTCATACATATTGCATAACATAATTTACTTTTGAGATTCAAAAGCGGTTGCGGAAAATTTTGCGTAGTGGTATCCCACACGCCCTTCACCCGCCGCATCGTCCGCATAGCCCACCATTTAAGCTGCAGGCTTCTTACCTACAGTATGGAATACAAGAGTGAGCTTTCGCCCAGCAAGTACAAACATAATCTCACAAAACATTTAGAACATCTCAAAAACATGTCATTCATCATATAACATATGCATGAACCATTTATGATTGATTGAATGTCTTATGCTTTATTATAGACTCAATCCTTTAACTTATTATCTTGTCTCAACATGTGGGCCCATAGTGTACGTACCGAAAGCGCGCAGCCTCCAGATAAAGCTAGGGTTTGCAAGGCCCTAACAGTTCTGGGAATTATAACTTGACCCTTCTCGATCACGGAAGGTAAATGTCACAACTGAAACCTGTAGCCTCCTCGATCACGGAGGTTGGTACGACACCTTTCTTGATTTATCTTACCATATGGTTTAACATTAGTGAACATGCTTCATGATGTCACTATGTTATATCATACTTAACACTTGCCATAACATAGCATTCTTGAAAAACATGTCATTTATGGCATTTTTGTAAACCATGACACTTTTGAAAACATGGTATTTATGGTATTTTTGTAAACCATGACACTTTTAAAAACATGGCATTCTTATCAACATGGCATAACATGTCATAGAATATATCATCGCATGGCATCACATATCATAGCATGTACACTTGAAAATATAGTGTAAATAGCATAGCATAGCATAGCACATTTGAAAATAGTATTTACTATTTCCATACTGCAGGTGAGGTTCGATACTTGCCTGAGATACTATGTCTGGGGTTTCGTTGCCTTAACTCAGATTGCAACTGCAGGTTACCTCCTGCTATTAAAAAGAACATAGGATAAGGATCCTATAAAATATTGGTAACCTGTTCAATATTCTAATTATATGCCCCCCCCCCCCCCCCCACACCGGTCTTGATCATTACTAGGTTACTAATCGTAACCCTAGAGTTTGTGTGTTAACCAAACTTGTTCCATTACTTGTTAGGTTACTTGAGGTAACCTCGGTATTAAACTCATGTATGCATGAATAGTATCAAGTTACTATTCCTATTATTGGGCCTAATCTTTAGTAACTCGGGTATCTTTCCCGGTTATCATCCGTTAACAACTTGTTACTACACTTTGGCTATTAAAATCCAATTTTGGAAAAATTTGCCAAAAATCTCTTTAAAATTTCGTGGTTTTCAAATTGTAACTTTATAAAATCATTAAAAGGCTGAAAACCGCCTTTGAAACAGTTTCCATAGTTAAAATAGGGTTGTTGGTGCGAAAATACAGTTTTCTGTATTGTTTTAGAAAATCCTGTGCAGGAATTTCCTGTTCTTTGCACAGTCTTTAAAAAATCCGTGTCAGTTTAAAGATCCAATTTGAATTTGAAAAAGTTGTCTTCACAAAAGTTTTAGCTCTCGA